>SWLX010000037.1:0-11521 GCA_009866985.1 Limacina bulimoides | reverse complement strand
TTTTTTTTTTCTTTTTAAGTTTTAAAATTGTGCATTTTTTCAACATTCTATCGCCTTTAAATTGTGATTATTTCAAGATTACTTTTTTGCTGTAAAATTTATTATATGAGTTAGTTTCAAAATAAGTATTTTCAAAAGCATGGAGGTTGGTCTTTTGCAGCTTGGCGTTAAGCATTTTTGGCTGATTGTATACTAATGAATGCAATTTTATCAAATTTAGAACAAAGAAAATGTCACTCTTGCCAATTTCTTACAACTACTGCAATGGAGGTGATGCAACCATTTGGATTTTACGATAAATCTGGAAGGAGTTTTAAAAAAAGAAGCAAACGGTAAATGTAATCGATTGGCAATCCTACAAAGACTCTGTGTGACAAATTTCAAGTTTCTATGTCATTAATAAACTCAAAGTATCTTTTCTGGGATTCAAGGATATTCATGACAATTCTACAACTACCCTTGAACAGAAGACTGTAGATCTTATAGAGGGAAAAGGTCTAACCAAAACCAAATGTAGATGTAAATGCATTCACATTCTGTGCACTTCATTTCAAATGTCACTTTCTTTCCTACACCTCCCTCCATCACCTCCTCTAGTGAATGCAAGTATATAGAGGAGACAAGAACCGCCTACACACAAGGTCTAGAGAACAAGACAGCCCTGAAAGAGAAGGACCAAAGCATCCCCTTGCATTTCAGTGTATTCATATATGCATCAAAATTGAGAGAAGTTTTATGTCCCAGGGGAAAATGTGACTCTTAATGAACAACTAGTCCCTCCCAATGGTAGGTGGACATTTCTTCAATAAATGCCAAGCAAACCTGACAAGTACTGAACGGAAATATTCTGGGTCAAAACCAGCTGTTAAAGTGGATTCTGTATGATACTTCTACAAATAAGAAAGTAAGAAATCTTCATATTGTGTTAACTGTTATAAAGCATACGCCTTCTTTTGTTGGATATTCAATATTCCTGAACGTATAGAACATTTATTCTAATTTCAAAGAGCTCTCGTTTATGTTGAAGAGAGAAAATATTTATTTTGTAAAATCTGAAAGCAAGATAGTTTGCAAAACATAACCCAAAGCTTTTCAATGTTGTGAAAGAAAACCTTGAAATTCAAACCATATAAAGTAATTATTGGTATTCAAAAGCACTTTCTAAAGCAACTGCACAAAATTCTTCATAAGTTGTTACACCCTGAATAAATAAAATGTGCAGTAAAGACTCTTCTGCAACAGCAACTGGGGATAATTTTTTTGTTGCCACAACTAATTTAGTAAATCAGTTAATGAGATTCATATTTCACACTGTCATTTTGATTTGTGGTGACCTGTTCAAGTAGAAGAAACATTGAATAAAATCCCACGCAGGTATAAGTCAAATCAATATGACCTTTGAAAAGTTAATGAAGGGTATAAAACAGATGCAATAGAAAATGTAAAAAAAAAATAATAACACCTGATAACAGAACAACAAGCACAAGGGCAAATGCCCATAACGCTGCTGGATAGCAAACAACAACAACAACAACAACATTAGAAAACAACCATTTAGTCACAAACCATTCTTACACTAGTCAAATATATTCTAACTGAGAATACTTTCATGTTTGAAAACAAGATAATTGACAAATAAATACATATTTGGCCCCATGGCCCCTTTATTGAGGTATGGCCAGAATGAACAGACATAGTGGATAAAGGAAATAAACAAAAGGTGGTAAATAACAAACTCAGTAAATAAAACAATAAAGGTTAAGTTATCCAAAATGATTGTTTAATTTACTGAGTTTGCTAATTACAGTACATTCTGGCCATACCTCAATAGGTTATGGGCCCAGGCAAAGGAAATCATTCAATGGTGATGAGAGACAGTACCAACTCTGGGAAGTCATGTTTCTTTGCTTCATGAACATCAGAGGTCTCGATTCTGTTCTGGAAAGCATACCAGAAGACAATCTCAGTGTAGACTCACAAATTGAGTCATTAATAGACCAGTCAAAAAACAGCAAAGTCTACGCTGAACTGGTTCAGGTCCTAGACGACCGATCCCTCTCACTTATAATGAGAGATGCCAAGAACGACGGATGCAAGGCAGTGAGAATCCTCAGGAGACACTAACTCCCACAGGGTAAACCTAGAGTTATTACCCTATATGTGAAACCTCATCACCTAACGAGGATTAAGTTGCGAATTTTCAAACTGAACCTTTTGGCATTTTCTATAAGAAAAAACTGAGGGAGATATGGCCTTATTAAGATTAAAATGTCCTTTGTTGTCAAGACTATTATTTTGAAAAAAAAAGGCATCAAAGTTCTGCAGAGCATGTTAAAAGAGAGAAAATTATGTTAATAAAATATGTATTTAAACACAAAAATAAAGTCATTTTTGGAAACCACTTATTATACTGTTAGATAGGGTAATTATCTACCATTTAAAACCAAAAAAAATGTTTGGTCAAAAATCATGATGAGGCTACACATATACAGAGCTGACATCACTTGTAAAGAAGGATCATGAAACTGTCACAGACCGAGCCGAAACTGCACAAACCTCACTTAAAAATGCAGGCGAGACAATAAGTGACAGTCTTTTAACTGCAATGGTGCTGAAAGGACTTCCAAAAGAGTATCAACCATTTTCAACAGTAATCACTCAAAAGGACAAAAGACTTTTTCAGAGTTTAAGTTAGCCCTTAGAAACTTTGAAGAAACTGCGAGAATACAAAACTAATCCGCAAACATGTCTTTAGTACTGACTTCTCAAATCCATCCTTCAAATTCTTCACCATCTCATAAGCCAAAACGTTATTGAAAGCACTGTAAAACAAACAATCATGACACAGAATTCTGCAGACAAAAGAAAACCACTCCTAACAAACCCAGAGCAATGGGACCACTGCAAAGTCGCCAAGGCTGGTGCGACATTTGCATGAATAATTCCCATGATACATAATATTGCAGGAAACTGTCAAAATTCAGACAACTTAGAGTTGATGAAGAGGTCAAGGAAAGTGACACTAACTTTTTACAATTTTGTTTCGACAACTCAAAGCAACCAAATCTGTTCAAAGAAAACTCATTCCTTGTTGATTCCTGCGCTACAACAATAAAGCAAAGTTTTCAAATTTTAAGAGTAACTTCAAATCAGAAGTCCATACAGTTGAATTAGCGGATGGATCCAGAAACAAACAAATAGTAAAAGGGCATGGTAATGTAAAAGTTACATTATTCTACACCACAGGGTACAAAAGAATGTGTTTTTAAAGAATGCACTCTTTATAGCATCTTTTTAAAACATCTTCTATGTAAAAGCAGCCACTGAGAATGGCACTAGTGTACATTTTTCAAAGGATCGAGCTGAACTCCACTCAAAGGGGACCATCTTTGATATAGAGAGGCAATGCAAATTGCCTTTAACTATTCATTGGGACGGTAAAATGCTAGAAGATATCTCAGGCAGACAACAGGTGGAGAGATTACCTGTGTTAGTTTCTGGCAGTGAAGAGGAGCAACTTCTAGGAGTTCCTAAGTTAGTTAGTTCAACTGGAGCATTCACAGCTTCTGCAGTATTTAGAATAATTAGCTCCTGGAATTTGAATGACTATATTCGAGCTATGTGTTTTGACACTACAAGTTCCAACACAGGTCGGTTTAATGGTGCATGCATTCTGCTCTAGTTTGTTTGTTGAAAGCAAGTCCCACCCGGTGTCGGCATTGAAAAGATTGCATGTAATTAATTTCTGCAGGTAGAGACTATCGATACCAAGTATTGGCAGTCTTTCCTCCTTACTGTTCGGCTTACATGATAACTAAAAAAGCGGGTTATTTTTGTTTTGGTTTGCTCTCTGACGCACTTTGTGTAATTTTTCATTCTTGTGGATTGTATAAAGTAAATTTAGCCAAAAAATGCATTGTTTTTTGACCCAAAAAACCCAAAAACAGCCTCCTAAGGCTCCTGATTCTTCTGACAACAAACCAACGGCCTCTTCATCATCTAAAGGTGCTTCAGTGCTGGCCTCTGGCTCTGGGCAGTCCGAGTCAGGGCCTGGTTCATCAACAGATTTGAGAACATTCAAATCAGCATGGAAATCGGGAAGAGAATGGCTGGAATACAATGGGAGTGCAATGTTTTGCAAAGTTTGCAAAGAGGTATATACAAAAAATAAAACGTTAAAGGCCAACCCCTTCATCACAGGCTCAACAAATTTTAAGCTTGGCTCAATAAAAGTCCATGAAAAGTCCAACTCACACAAAAATAACACAGTCACATCAAAAATTGTGAAAAAGCCATTTTTACTTCTGTTGGGTGATTTTAGAGAAAAATACATTCCAATGTTTAAATTTTACCATGAAAAAATGTTGAAATGAGTCGTACTTACGGTTTGGTAATTTGGCCTGTAATTTTTGTTTTTGGCGTGTAACTCTCAAAACAGCAGGCCAGTTTTGTTTTTGAGTTTTCAGTAAAAAAAGATCAAAGACAGGAAAGTGTCACCAAAAGCATCAATTAAAGACATTTTTGTTTATCCACAAAATTTTGTAGAAAATGTAGATATTCTAACATTTGTTTTGGAATAAAATATGTGTCTAGAAGTAGTCTACATGTAAGTTTTCAACTTGCAACTTTTTAAATAGTACTGAAATCTTATTAGATTACCAGACAATAATGAAAGAAAAACACAAAATGACAAAAAATTGCAAAAAGTGTTTAGAAATCTGCCAAATATAAGAAAATTGTAATTCAAATTTAAGAAACTTTTAATTAAGTCACTGACACACATCTTTGCCAATTTTCAAGTTAATCATTCAAAAATTGCTCTTGTTAATCTCCTGACAAATGACAGAGATAGCAAAAGAAAGCGTCATTGAGAATGAAATAATTTGATAAACAATGTTCATTTTTGTATAAATTAATGAGTTTTTACTCAATCAATCTGAAAATGTACACTATTGTTGACAATAGATGTATGTTGAAACATGAGAAATTTTAATGTCTTACAGGAAGGGGTATGAAAACTATGACTAGTAGGCAGAAACCTATAGCTAAAGATATCAACCTGTATAAAAGGTTCATATACCGTGTGTCTTTTTATTATTGTCCATTTTGTTTTTTTAATTATTTCAACAAAAAGGGAGATTTCTTCACGCCGTCAAATTTGTATTAAAATATGACTACTTAAATAAACATCCTAATAACAATTTTTTGCCCTATACCAATGAAAAAATGTTTAGTTGATGTCTTGAAACCTGCATAGGTAATGCAATTCTTTACATCTGAAACTTTCCGTTCACCCTCAAACAATGTGCATTTGGGGGCATTTTGAAAAAGACAACTTTTTTTTGTTTTACTCTCCTAAGAAAACTAACCGACCGAATTTCATGAATTATACATCAAACAAATTGCGAAGAGCTAAATTTTAAGAAAAACTTGACGGCGTAAAGAAATTCCCATTTTTGTTGAAATAGTTAAAAAAACAAAGTGGACAATAATAGAAAGACACACGGTATTATATTTTCCTATCTTACTCAAGTACATTGATATTCTTCACCCCTTCCATAAGATTCACTCACACACTTGATCAAATATAGACATTTTAGTTTTACATAACAGGCTTGGCAAAACATAAGTGAATAAAAGAGGTGAACCAGTGCCAGATACATTTTCTAATAAAAATGTGAATGAATATATGGAGAATTTAAAGAAAGATGGTACCCAAGCTGAATCATACAGCAGAAGGTCAGCTTAAATTAGTAGCCATCACCTCTATAATGTTCAGAAATGTATCCCATGTAACCCATGCATCTGAGGTTTGTTTTGCAGATTCAACAAGGAGCTGTGACTCTGATGGATCTAAGGTTTTTTTTATTTCTAATTCACAGCTCTGTAGGAGGTTCAACTATTGGGTTTATATCAACAACTTCTGAGACTGGTGAGACACAGAAGCATTTGGCCTGTATAAGCAACTGCTGCCAGACGACGGTGTATTTGAAGCTGAAGGTTGTCCTGAAGTTTGGATGACTGATGGCTGTGATGCCTTGAGAGAGGCATAGCAGTCATCTTTTCCTGATTCTAAAAAATAGTTGTGGGTACTTCATGTTTTGTTTTACAATCTGGAGATGGCTCAGGGATGGTAATCAAAGAATCTTTGCTGACGACAGGCAACAATTCTATTGTGTAGCTTAGACCATTTTGTACGCCACAGATGCCAATGAAATGGATGAGATTTTTTATCATTTTGTAGCAAAAGAAGTGTTCCTGATAACTTCTGGGCTTACATTAAAACTAAAATTTTAGATTGTAGAGAAGATATTGCTCTTTATTGCAGAGGGGGGAGTAGAGTAAGAGGAAACAATACAAATAACTACTGGGAAGAGAGCATGAAAGTTTTAAAAGAGAAGGTATTGAACCATGTCAAGGCAAATGATGTTTTTCATCTTTCAGACTTTTCAAGATGATTCAGAAGACTACTATGCTAGAGTACTAACGAAAGTCTCCACAGGCAGACTTGAAACTTGACAAAAAAAGTTTGAGCTCTATAAAAAAAGGGAGTAATTAAGGTACATGGGGGTTTAATTAAGGTACGTGGGAGTACTTAAGGTACGTGGGGGTTTCTCATTTAAAGAGTAACTTACCCGAGGACATACGGACTCGTAATCTGAATCATTGAGATTTAACCAAAATCTAAAAAAGGGAGTATTATACCAAAAGACGAAATCAATTATGTTAATGAGGAGCTAATAATATTCACTGTTGAAAGCCAAACATGTTCTACTGATTAGTATACTGTTCATATGGCAATAGGGATTTGCTCTTGTTATGTGGTGAACACAGGTGCTTGCTGCAAAGCTGCTATCAAATATCATTTTCATGTATCTAATTTGAATTCTTTACCAGAAAGCACAGCTGAGAGACAGTTTTGTTATTTTTCTAGCTTCAAGGAAAATGGATAATAAGTCTACTTAATTTAATTTTAGAGGAAATCATGTTACTGATGAGCCTGTGTCTTGTTTGAATTCTTTTCCAATAGAAATTAACAAGACAAATAATGATTGACAATCCCATTGAACATCAACCTCAAGAGAAGTCAGGAATAAGTGCAGAACAAGCTCTTGAAGAACTAAATTAATTCAATTCAAACTTGATTACAATTCAATTCAAACTTGATTACAATTCAAGAGAAAATAAAGTAGAACTAAATTAATTCAATTCAAACTTGATTACAATTCAAGAGAAAATAAAGTCCCTGGTAGAGGTACATCCGGAATACATCATTCTTGCACAGGACATTTTATAAGGCCAAAAATCTGGAGCAGTATAAGAATGTTTCAATATGAATTTGAAATGTGTGAAACGTGTCTAGAAAACTCTATTTATCTTGATATTCCAAGTAAACATCTACTTTTAGCCCTGTGTCATTGTTTAGCCATGTTTGCTTTGAAGAGGCCAAATTTTGAACCCTAAAAATCCCAAAAAGGATGTCCAAAATGGGAAAGGTTGTTAAGTCAAATATTTCCGCTTTTTTCATAGAAACCTCTTGACTCAAACTCTAAAGCAGTGCAAACTGGAATAATTTTTCTCATCAACTACTTTACACAGAAAAAAATAATGTCCATTCCCAATTGATGATTAAAGAGAAAAAAGCAATCCCACGAAAAATTTCGTTCCAAAAACTAATGTATTTTATTATACCACGAGAGCCTTGTACAACATTCTACAAGAGGATCTATTTCTGTCATCCCTTTCATAATTTCTGCGGCTGACCAGGGTCGCAATGAACATCGAAGATTCCCTATTGTTTGAAAGAATCATTACAAGGGAAGACGCCAGAAGCAAGAAGGTGGTTCTCCTCTTTGACGAAATAAACATCAAAGGGACTATTTCATATATCAGCAGCTAAAGGTCATGGGACCACAGTATGTAGGCAAACCACTTTATACACCTGAGTATAATCCATGCTCTTGAATATTTTGCCAGGTCAAGAGTTCTCTACTAAAAATGGATTTCAAGCTAATGTCTATCTCAACACTCAATCTCAATCGAATAAAATCTTGAGTTGCCAAGAATTAGAGGTCATTTTTGAATGGTGTATTTCATGTTCTTGGTAATTAGCAAAAGCTCTGTGTAGTGTTACAGGATGAAGTCTAAGTTAAAAAAATATTACTTTATCATGGTAGGTCTGTTTTTGGTAGGAGTGTTGGCAAAGACTGTGCTTGGTATAATGATTTGCTGTATATATGGTGGACACAACTTTTTGTCAAACCTTTTGCCTATATCAAAGCTTAACTCAAGTTTAAAAGCAAAATTTGATACTGTGTTTGCTCGTTATGAAGACCTAGAATCAACCCAGTCAAATTCCAATGCCACCAATGGCGTAGACTTAAATGATACTCAAGAAAATGTAGTTACCTATCAGGATAAAGTATCAAGAAGGTTTCCCCTCAATAAAAAGTAAACAATATCGCAAACGGTATTAATACTGAGTGCCGACCAGTACTTAAATTTATAAGTAGGACCGTCCATTTTGAAGAAATAGTACTCGAAGTCATAGCATCAATGCAAGAGACTGACTCTTCAGATGAAAGACTGAATGAAAATTTTTACTTTTTTCCAGGCCCAGATAAACTTTCTACAGGCAGAGTACAGTAATATTGTGGTTCACTCTACATTTGACATTTGACAAAGACACAGATCGGATCTTTTAAGAACAATAGCTAGGCTCTGAGTGAAAGGTCACTGACAAACATTTGGGTTGCTGCAGAAATGGCAAGTTTGCGACAACAAAATCAACTCAATCAACGACCAGCTGTTCGCAGTGATACAGGGTTGTACAACAACAGAGGCCGTGGCAGTCAGAGAGGTTTCCCTGCAAACAGAGGCTTTTGGCATCAAGGCGGGCGCAGAGGCTTCCAACCTCGTGACAACAGAATGGACTATCCCAGCGGGGGAATCCCAAAATCAATTAGCAAGCTCATGTGTTCGCACTCTCATTGGCTAAAAATACTACCATTCATGCTTGACCTAGATCGATGTGACCTTTCACAGAATTTAGTAGTGTTTTAGTGTGTATATGTATAAAATCAGCCAGTGTCTAAATAGTTTGCAAAACATAACAAACAATCAACAAGCTTTAGAATGTGTAGAGTTTGGAGTAAAAGTACCGTTTAGTAGTACCCCTCCATCGTGTGAATACAATAATAGAGAATTTACGTATAAAGAAAGTCAATTCATCAAATCGGAACTGGATAGATTGCTATTGGAAGGTAGCATAGTGGAATTTAAAACTAGACTACGATGTGTGACACCTATTTTACTAGTACCCAAAAGCTCAGGTGACTTTTAACTTGTCCATGATCTCCGTCACATCAATAAATAGTGTGAACCACAACAATTTTCATACATTGACATCAATGTAGTTTTAGAACATATTAACCATCATGACAGTTTAGTTACTATAGATCTTAAATCTGCATTTAACCATGTAGGTATTCACATAGACCAACATGCTTTCTTTGGTTTTTAGTTTGATAACAAATACTACGTCAACCAGGTTATAATTTTTGGCCTTGATTATTCACCCTATGTTTTCAATCAAATTTTGAGGCCTGTCATTGAACATTTTGCTTTACAAAACATTAGGTGTGTTGCATACATAGATGACTTTATACACACCAATCTGGAGGACCAAATAAGCTCTAAGGATTATATTATTTTATATTCTTGGATGGCTTGGCTGGTCAATTAATATAAAAAAATCAGGTTTAACACCGGAAACAAATATAGTTTATAAGGGTGAGGCGAAGCAACACATATATAAGGTAGTTAGAATTAGCGTTGGCTAAATAATCAGGAAAAGCACCGCAATGTCGTTTAAAAGGGGTTCTACTGTCGCTTAACCAATACCCAAGATGCACTGGGTACACGGTCACATGACTAGGTCCTGCGCAGAAACTATGCGCCAGTTAATCCACCATTTTGACAACAAATAACAGCGGTTTTTCTATGTGTCATAATATTTCTTATTTGTTTGGAGAATTCTGTGTTATTTATCATTTCATAGCTTAACTATGACCGTACCCAAGGTAATGTTTTTAGGGCACAGTCTATGTGGTCAACTTTCCATATATATGAATAACAAATGGCAAAATTTCAACATGGAAGATGTCTCAGTGTATTTTAAAGCGATTGGGGGAATGAAAACCAGTGACATTACAAAACCCCAAATTATCTTTGACATTAAGTCTATAGACCCTGAATATGTTTTTCTCATTATTGGGTGTAACGATGTGAAAGACCATTCAATTCCACGCAATAAAGCCGACCAATTGATTAGGGAAGCTCAAAGACTTAAAATGAAACTTCCAGGAGTAAAGAAAATCAAAGTTGTGAAACTAATGCCTAGGTTGACTGGAGAACAAGATACAAGACGGGGGAGTTCATCATATATTTTCTCAGTGTTACATAGGGATTTTTCGGGGCCTCGTTAAATAGACATTTCGGTATTGATATTTATTTTTGGTAAGGATTATTGGTTGGGATGTCTGCTAGTGTTATCGTTTTCTGAGTTTGTTTGGACGTTTTGGGAGTTGAAGTGTTTGGTCTATTCTAAACGGAAGAGTTATGTTTTTGAATAAAGTGACGTACTTCCTTAGTTTCCCATTATTATGAATTTACTGCACTCGCGCAAGACCAGGGAATAAAAACAACGTACGATGAAAATAGCATCCAAATTGAATGTATCCAGATCTCCTGTGTCAAGTTGGAGAAAAAGACCCATGAAACATCAGCCAAATCCAAGTTATCGAAGTCACTATTATCAAGTTCGAGAATCTGCTGATACGTGAAAGTCCTGTCGAAATGGTTCCGGTACAGCGATGTAGGTTCTGTAGATGTCGATTGCCGGAGTACGCGGAGTGTGTCCGGTCGGTATGACACCGATCCAGGTATGTCATTTGAAACAATAATAATAAGGTATAAAAATGTAATCTAGATGAATATTCCAGAATGTAGAAGACGTCCAAGTATATAAGGATCTTGAGCAAACTGCGGAACACGAGTCTATTGTAAAAGATGAACTATCGAGACGTTTTTGCAAATAATTAGTTGTAGTGGCATTTACTTTGCAAATAAATATCCGTTGGTGAATGGGTTAAGGTTTTATTTTATGACGTACGAAAAATTGGAACAATAAAAGAAGAACGAACCCAACGTGTCATTGTACTCCATCCTTGCGTGTGAATGTTCCCTGTCCCACAAATCCTGTTGGTCGTAGTCCCTTACCTCCTCCTATCCCTAAACAACACGCAATTATTTTGAGAGTTAATAACCGCCACATTACTCGTGCCCGTATTCTACAATTGGTGTCATTCGGTGGGGTTCCAATTTAAATTTAACCCATTCGCAATCGATACCATGGCACCGCCACCACAATCCACCGCTTCCGGGTCTGGCCAATCAGGGGTTCCCATTACTGTCATGTTAGCTCGCGAGACATAGGTCTCCAGATTAATTAAGAGCAACG
>SWLX010000036.1:0-11574 GCA_009866985.1 Limacina bulimoides | reverse complement strand
GTTGTTGTTGTTGCTGTTGTTGTTGTTGTTATTGTTTTTATTGTTGTTGCTGTTATTGTTGTTGATGATGTTGTTGTTTATCTCCCATCAATTGGGGAAGAAATGAGAAAGTTTTTTTTATTTTGCTTTATTAACGAATATTTTTCTTAAGACGTAAAGGAACAAATCGGGGATCTCTCTTTTTACCCTAATAGGCGTGTAGATGTTAGGATTTGGCATATTGTTAGGAAGAACCCATGCCTATTGGCCACAACCGTAGCAAGTCGACATGCCACAGACCTACCCGCAACCGTATTTCTATATTATATTTATCATCGGGAGGGGCGTCGGCTTTTCCAAGAAGGTATACATACGAGTATCTGAGATCCGGGATAAACGATTGACAGTCTTACATAAAGGACATTAATTTGGTGTCACAAGACAATTATTCATTGTCATTTTCGTGGTATAGGCTACGGGTTCGATCTTTCGCGGTTGAAGACCAAATCATTATGGAAGTCATTTAATAGTATATATCCTTCTTAGTGGAGTCAAGCATGTGAGAATAATTATTTCACACAAGCCTGTTATGAAAATATTACATTTTTGCCAACAAGTTCTCCATCTACTGTAGAGTAATTTGAAATAACTGTGGCACGAACATAGCTTAGATATGAGATTAATTTCTTTAATGTCGAAAGCAACCGTTTACACTTGCATACAAAAGAAAGTATACTCCCAAAAATGGAGCCATTGGTGCGCCTAGGGAGTACAAATAAATTAATTATATCCCCCAAAAAAGAAAGTATTATCTGTTTTACGTTACTTATAACGCATATTTCGATATACTATATCTAGAGTATGATACCTTAAGTTCGGCATCAAAAGAGTTCATTACATGGCGTTATCTTACTTTTATGGGTGTTGTGTTTTACTGAGCAAAATTTTCGATAGTAACAATCTAGAAAGTTGAGTTTAGTTTTGGTTATGGGTCGTTTCTTTAACTAAATGAAAGAGAAATCCTTTTTCGACTGCTGAAAATAACCTTTATTAGCTTTGTATTTGACATCTTATGCACCCATTAATCTACAAAGTTACGCATATCTTAATGTAAACACTTTGTCGGTAATAAAGTTTTATCTAGGCAAAAAGCTAAGGTTCCCTTCATTAATTTTGTTGCTCTAGCGAAGTTGTCTCTTTGCTCTTTGGTGTAAGAGGTTTGAAGCTCAGTGCTACTCGTTTCACAGTAAGAGTTAACAGGGGTTCACCCACTATTCCTATCGCTCAACTTTTTGCCCCGACTGACACCTAGAACGACCTCTGCAGCGGTTTGATTTCAGCTTTTTTTCATACGTATCTCGACTTTTGGAATTTTTTACAATATGAAATACGGTGAACCGTTTTGAGGAGTTAAATTTTTGATTGATATCTTTAGCGACAAACAATATGATGGTGTGATAGAACAAGTAAGGTTTCTATGTATTAATCTCATTGGAAAACCTAAGCATAGCTTAGTAGAGCATAGCTTTACTTTAAAAGGGAGCGGCATTGGTTTTGAGCTTCGAATACCAATCTACAAAAAATATATTTAAATATTCCCTCTTTCAATTACTGTTTTATTATTACTTCTATATCCTTAAAATAGTTAAATCAAGCGTAAAATAACTAAGACAGGAAATTTAAAATTCTTCTTCAGGCAGGTCTACAAAACACTTTATAAAGGTATAGGTATGTCTTGTGGAAAGTTATCTGGATAGAACATTTGTAAGACCATGTCTTAAAACAAATAATTCAAACATATCAAAGAAATATATGTCTTGATTAAAACTCACAATACATTAAATTCCAATCGCGTCTGACATGGAAATAACCAAACACCCACAATCTATTCTTGGCTCTCTAATCAGTTATCTGCTCACTTATCATCTTATCGTAACTTTCGTTTTGGGACCCCTGTTTGAAGTTCTGTGCTTCATCCTAAAATCCATGTTATATTGAAAACTGATGACTTCTAATACCGACACCGTCCATCATAAAAAGTTAAAGGTTATTGTCCTTCCTGATGGCTTATATAACATATATGTCATAAAGCTTAACATGTAAATCTTTTGTTAGACTGATTTAAAAAAGATAGCGAGAATATCATCTGTCATGTTGTTTTTTAAAGAATATGTTCTCATTCTGATTAGCCGATAAATAACGTTTATTCTGCACATTCAACCCTACTACATAAACAATGCTGAGCTAACGCGAATAAGATAAATGAGCAAGGTCCACTAATCATATCACGACATCTTGATCTAATTACTAACTCTGCAAGTATTTTACACGTATAGGCAGACAACAACGAACAATGACATGAGCACATCTTATTATGCCCCCTCCCTCCCCTTCATTTCTATTAGCCCACCCCATACCTGCCTCTGTTGTAACTATATAGGTGAAATAACGTATCCATAAGCTGTACCTGACAGCTCACCTTCTTACTTCTTAGCGAGGCTTCCGTCAAATTATATCAGAGAGAGCAGAACCGACTCTTTGGTGTACTCACCTTTCCTCTACTTTGACACTCAGCCAAAAGAGTGAGCGTGGTTCAGGGTATGTGTGTAGTTGACACACACGTGTAGCTGCTGAGTTGCCATAGGAACACCTTGGTTCTTCCACTGAGCTGTGCGCACTTCCTTTTCTCTTGATTAACCGGGGTGTGTGCATCTTTGACACAATATCTGAATCTGTTTTGGAGTAAAGTGATTGTGCTACCCTGTGAGTTTGGATAATATAACAATGTATCTTCATGACATTCTTGTTGCTTTAGTAGATTCACTTGATACGGATAATATCAGTTGTCAGTGCAAATGAAAGTCAATTCTGTTTGAACTTAGTGTAGATAAAATTACTTGTTTGATTACATTGAATTATATTTAATCTTAGATTTCAAACATTCATCAATATTTAGATAACTTACTAACGTTTTATGACTATTCGATTTTATCCAATATGAGTTTTATGCAATTCCTTTTGCCTTTCTCGACATCATGATAATTATAATTGATTTGTTTGTAAAGGGAGGTAATACTGAAAGTAAATTTGAACGACAGATAATTGTTACCTCTCTTTCTGTAAATTTATAAACATTTATGTCAATGTTTCGTTGGCTTTCATTTCTCTATTTTATATTCAATATTTTTATCCTGTGCACCAAAATAATTTAACAATTTGGTACACAATAAACTGTCTATTTTTTCACATCATTTCTTAAAGATTTGCGCTTTAGAATATGTTTATACAAAATCCCTCGATAAAATTCTAAAACCAATCACTGTTTGATAAAGAAACTAAACAATCGCTCTATTTTTTTCTATTCTAAAAATATCTTTATCCTAATTTCTTCCTGTCGGAATCAAATTCAGTTATTTCAACTGGATTCATTTTAAACATAAGTTTTTATTATTAATCCCGTCGTTGTTCATAACACCGACTATTTTTATTGGTGTTTCTGTTATCATTTATTTATTTTTGGTTAAATTGGCAACTTAGGGTAATCATCTGTATAGCAAAACAACTTAAAATTTGTTTTAGAAAGAAGCTTCCGTTTGAAAAAGCTTAGATTAAATACTACGTAATATTTCAACAACGGGAGATATTTTACCCTATAAATTCATAGATAATTTGTGTCGTTTTGTATTTTGAAATAAATGAGTAGGTTAAATGATTTATATCAAGTTCACAATATATGTACTTTTAATTAGGTCATTAACACTTTTGTTTCTGTCTCCCTTCCAGATTCAAAATGGCGGATGAGGTATGTTTTCTTTGTTATATCAAATAACCTATAAAAAGATCAAAACGCACTTCTATCATTTCATAATTTAAGTTTAAAATATATTGATGATAAAATTACTTACATTACCTAATAAAGAAATGGAATAAATTCTAAATGATGATTTAATAATTCAACTAAATTTGTTTAAATAGATTAAGTATATTCTTAAGTGGTTGTATCTTAATTAATTAGAGTGTTACCTTTAAGGATGTGTGCTATTTTGTGTGTAATAATGTAGATAGTTTTGAATTAGATACCTTGTTGTTAATGCCATGATTAATAGATGCCTTAAAATTGTATCTACATATATCATTAAACTAGTGTGAACCATTTCCACAGAGTGTTATGAATGTGATTGGTGTAAGTAAAAAAGCTAGATGATGTGTTCTTTGAAGGCTTTGTGTTACGGGTAATTTCAAGAAAATATATCCAAACTATTGATTTAAATAACTTTTCGAATGAAGAAATTCAAAACCTTATAATTGACTCTGTGCCACTTTAAAGCTATTCCAAACAAATATACAGTTATCTCTTAGCAAAAAAAGCTTGCCAAACACATTCAAATACTATGCGTTGTTACATTTTTAGTCTGAATAGTCGGCATTTTAAAGAGTTCCTTTTAAACAAAAGTGAACGCAAATCGACTGCATTTCTTCGAAAAATTTAGAAAACACATTACCCTTTGTCACTTTTTAAATAAATAAATGCAAGTCTTGGAAAAAAAAAACATTATAAAAAGGAACTCGTTAAAAATGCTTACTATCATTGTTTCATATTACAAAATGATTCTAAGTAGTGCATTAATCCAGAGAGTCTTTAGAACAACCATTTGACAGATTTTCATTACTCTCTATTAAAAAGATCACTATCCAAAACTTTTACACCTTAAAATTCTAAAAACTCTCTAATTAGTTATATAATGTGCATTTTTGTTATGAGCTATTATCTTAGAAATAAAAACAGGGACATATTGCAATCGATATCAATATCTCTGAGCAAAAAGAATGTTTTTGTTAACAATTTGTTGATTGAATTTTGTGATTTATCGGCAAAATAAACATGTAGCGGTGTTTTATTAGCTTTTTCTTATTTAAGCATTAATGAAATCAAAAAGGGGATTATGTGCCATTGTTCATAATATTATTTTAAAAATGTTTTAATTAGAAGAATAGTAATATTTTCTAAATATTTTCAATTTCTTATTTTCTTTCATTGTTAACTAAGCGATTTTTTCTTTTTGGATTGAGCAATGTTTTAGAGCATTCTAAATATAAAGTTTTGAAGCAGTCTACGACCACAGCAAATGTGAAATTTCTATAATTACACCCGTTACTTTCGTCATAAATATCCTTGATCAAATCAAAAACACAAGCTTTATTTTGCACACTTAAAAATTGCCAAAGCTCAAAAAATGATAATGCAATACAATTTTACTTAAGGGAAACATCAGTCATTCCAAAATTTGGTCTCGAAATGTTTCTAGTATGAAGTTTATAGAATAATTTACTTCTCAGTCGTAGATGAAGATATTTTGTTTTACTAGGCGTCCGTTTCTTTTTTGTTTGTCTGTCTGTTTGTTTCTTTGTATTCGATTATCAACATTTGGCAGGATGGTAAATTTTGGCCATAGGCAGAATCAATTTGAATTTTAAAAAAAGCGAGTTTTATACTAGCCGACAAACAGCCCCAAATTGGGTTACTATAATGAAAATTCCCTGCAATGTAAGGCAAATAACGTGAACCCTTCGGTGTAAGTTGCTCAATATATGAGGTTAATATAAACGATATTTTTAATTCCTACTAGCTGATAACCCTCTCCAAAATCAGGTAGAACCCATGAAAATCACATCAAACACTGAGGATCTTCACTGAAGTTATGATTTTGTTGCTAAATATAGGTTACAAAAGCCACTATAGTAATTAGTTATGAATTTGAATTGGTGCTAGCCGGCGAATCTGTCGAAACATTGATTGTATTTTATAAACACATTAATTCTAATTAAACGTAAGTTCTCCTTCTATCAGTTCCTCGAATCATGCAAAAAAAACAAAACATGTGAATTAGGCTGCTGTGATGGAATTATTGTGATGAGAGGTGCACTGGCAAGTGCCTTTTCAAAATTGAGATTAGATGTTGTGGCTTTTCTATGAAATGAAAGAAATATAATGTTGAATGTCTTGTATTTGGGGTGTCTGGTCATTATAAAGTAATGTGATGGCAAATATGTATCTTTGCATTAAATTGTTATGCAGTTTTTTCGACAAATTCGAACAATGAAATACAGCTCAATAAATCTATATGTAGATCTTACAGTTATACCCAATTATAAACCGTCAAGTCAGTCCTAGTTTTTCCAATATGAAATTTTTTTTCATCATCTATTCTCCTTTTGAAATTATCAGATTTGTCTAATACAAGTCTTTGGTATGAAAGACAAGCCTTAAGTATGCAATACCTATATAAAAATATCTAGGTATAAAAATATCATTTTAGGCCATAAATAATTGAAATGCGTCGGTAGGAACATAAAAAGCACCATGAAAGGAGCATTTTGAGATCAACACTTTTAATGGGTTTGATCTTCGCTTCAAATTTGTTCTGGTAGGCTCGAAAAGTAAAAAAATGCGAAAGTTATAATTTGTAAAGTTGTGTTTTAATATGAACATGTATTTTTTCCTTAGTATAGTTTTTAATCTGAGACCAAAACATGTTTGACTGATATAATATGTGTCTTGAGATATGTTTCAGCCTCCTCTTTCGCTTGCATAGGGCCTCCTAGAAGAGGCTGAGAGTGCATCCAAGAGTGTATCATCTGCCTGCCTTGAGACTTCACCTATAGCCACAAAATAGAGAGCTCTAGAACCTCTTGTAGAGTCTCTTTAGTCTATTGCTAGATAATGCTAGCTCAACCTGTCAAAATACTTGCCTGGTGTTTTCCTTGCCTGTGTTTGCTCGTGGTGTATAGAGCAGATATAACGTCATAGGGGGGTCTCCTCAATATCTTTTCACTGAGCAAACATTCTAATCTAAGAACATTCTTCCACTTTTACACATGTTAACAATTTTGAAAAAAAAACACAGTTTCTTTTTATAACTTTATAGTGAGTATATTAAGACACAAGTAACTAGCTAATAGAAAATGTAGGACTCAATGCCTTATTACCATAGAGCTATTACAAACTGGGCAGTGTTAGCCCCTTGTCTTTTAATATACCCATCTTTATATGAAATGTTTAGTCTTCGGGAAAAAAACTATCAGTGAAAGCATTTGAGGGAGCCCCCGCAAGCCAATCCCAACGGGAATATCTAACCAATTTCCCTTCGTCACCAGGGGGGTCGAAGAGCCGCCAGCAATGTGTTCGCCAAACTTCCTAAGAAGACCATGCAGGAAATGAAAGAGGTAAAGTGTCACCGCGGCCCTCTAGTTAGGCCCTCTAGTCAGGCCCTCTAGATAGGCTGCTCCTCTAGATTAGGCTCCAGTAGTCTCACCCAAGGCTGTTCTAGGTGTGTTTCTGTCCCTTTCTCACAGGCCATAAAGAATAAGGACGCGAAGCGCGCCCATCGAGCGCCGTCGAACGTCTTCGCGATGTTTCGGCAAGCACAAGTTCAAGAATTCAAGGAGGTCTGAGTACTTCCGCCTGGTCTCGCACGCAATCAACGTCGTCTGAACTCTACTTATATAAGAATGGTGAACTTGCGCAATTGCTCAATGTCATATATTTTTACCAAAGGGATTTGTGCAATATTGGTTTGAATAAGATCAAAACATATTCTAACTCAAGTTAATAAATAAGGAGGGCAAACACTATTATAAACAATCGTTGACAAGCGTGTTCACCATTCTACCTATTCACGACAATAAGACGGCAGCTGCTGATGAATGATGGCGTTCACAGCCTATAACACTAAACGACTGTCAGGGCTCTCTACGTCAGGGGTGCTGCGCAATGCCTGCTGCGCGCATCCGCCATTTTATCACGTGACCGCATTGTTCTGTCTCATTGGCTGTGTCTGTAGCTAGCGGCTGTAGTGTCAACGCATCCGGCGCTGCAACTGTCAACGGTCAACGTTGTGTTATATGACTATGACTGATCAATATGCTTCTTACAAGTAATCAACATTGTCTTTATTTTTGTTATGTCAATGTATAAATAAAATTATGTTGCTTGAATGCTCATTGTTTTATATTTTAATCTTCAAAGAAAAGAGACACTGTCAACGTCATGAAGATGTTTCGTCCACCTCAAATTCAGGAATTCAAAGAGGTCTGATTCGTAAACGTCGGGTTTCCTGTCAATTTAATCAAATCCTTGATTTCCCCGCAAAAATAACATATTTTCTTTTAACAAGTCTTACTCACCGACCCCATTCTTTCATTGTGCTTTCAACGTAAGTGTTTTAAACATCGCCCTATATGTATTTAACATATAATAGGTGATATCCCTGAAAAGTATCGTCACTTAATAAATCGATGTTTTCAAAGAGATTCCATCGCTATTTCAGCATGATCCCACTATGCGTCGAATGTTACTTTAACAGGACAAAGTATCAATGATATGATAAGAGTTGTATAATTCAACAATGTATTAAATCAAATCACAACACTGCTTTTTTAATAATGCTCGAACATTTCAATTACTCTATGTTTTGATTTAACAAAAGCTGTCTTAACACACAAGCATGTACAAATATTCAATTCTCACTTGAACATGCATCCAACATGAAAGTACATGATATATACATTCATAAAAGTAACTTACATACATACATACTTAACATATAAAGGTATCTGGTACAAGACCTGAACCGATATTAATTAAATACACAGACATAAGATTAATCACAAACACATTTATACAAAACCAAATGTTTTGCAGCTTGCTTACTATCACATTTTATGTATACACGTTTCAGTATTGTTGATTTTTTAATAAATGAAATATAATATGGACATGACTTCACTTTGAACAGACCCTTAAATTTGAAAAAACAAATATTATTTGAAATCCAAATAAATAGAAAGCAGGGTCTTTTCTTTTCAACCTTTTAATGTTTACGTTACTACGGAGGAATCTTTATTTTCATTTCTGAACATTTTTTACCTATTTCCTTTAAAACAGCATGGACATAAGAATTCGTTATTATAAATTAGTCTCATCTAAAAGTGTTACACTAATTTATTTGCAAATTACATCAAATAGTTCTGGTGCAAGTTATGTCCATTGATTGTTGTCATCACTTAAGGTCTTGAAATATATTAAACATGTTTGGCGTCACTTATCTAACACTCTCTCAAAAATCTTGATGTTGTGGACTATAAACTACCAGCATTTAATATTAAATGGCAAGAAGACTATTGGTGTTCTGAAATAAAGGTTGCTTTTAATGTTCTGTTTTAATTAGCATGATGAAACTGTTCATTCTTTTTCAATCATTTATGTTTTATGATTTTGATTTATGGGTACTTAAATTTAATTTTTGTATTAAAATATCGTCACTGCCATTCTTAACATATATCTTCATTATATCACTATACTTTTTATTTATTTTTTTTAATTTAATAAAATCATGTTTTTTTCATAGAATTGTTTTGACTATTGATTAAAAGTAATGACTAACGTATTGCTTACTTGGTTATACATCTTTGAACATATGAAAACATATGAGGATCATAAATTTATTAGCTTTTTTGTTAGAATACAAGATGATAATTTGAGTTTTAAACAGTTTAACATAGGAAACAAAAATCACTCAATGATTAAGAATAAGTATATAACAATTAATTATGATTAATCACTCTTTAAAGACAATCAGCGTGGTTAAATTACTTGCTAATTTTTTAAGTATGAAGCTTTTAAAATACCTTACAGCAATTAAATGATATTTAAAAATCAATAAAGAAATTATGAAATAACAGCTTCCTTTATACTTATTGATGATGAAGCCGTCTCGTTGTTTTTGGAATGAATCAATGGCCCGGATGTGTGACCTGTGACCTTCACCCCCAGGCGTTCACCATGATCGACCAGAACCGTGACGGTATCATCGACATCGAGGACCTCAAGGACATGTACTCCAACCTGGGTGAGTTATCCTCACGTTGGACTGCCCTCATTTGGCAGAGGAGTTTACTGGTTTAAACTTCTACGTCATAAATGTAGGCTACATTAAATGTATGTAAAACCATATTCAGTTAATTTGCTCACTTTGTCAGTTCATAAAGGTTTTGTTTGAATAAATTTGGACCTGCACAAACACAAAGTGTGCCCCCTAGATGTACTCTTAATATGAGTGGGCTAACAAAAAAAGCTCCAGACACCCTAGCGTCCAGCCTGGCAGGCCTCTCTTATACTTCTGGCTTCTGTTGGGATATAGGAGAGAGGGCTGTTCATTCCCGCTCTGGGATACCATGATAGGCGAATAGCCTGAACGGTGCTAGAACAAAGCAAACAAACAAACAAACAAACAATCCTCACGTTGGTACGTCATTGTTTTCCTTGTTCGGTTTTTTTTTTCTTTTGCTGTATTGGGCTTTTTTCCTCTCTTTTCAATAACGATATTGTGCAGTTTTTGCATAAGGCAAGAAAAGTTCTTTGTTTAGGGTGACCCAACCATGCTTAGTCTGAACCCCCCGACCTTAAGCTTTTTTTTCCAAAATGGAAAAAATCATGTAAAAAACCTAGTATTTTGTCTGAAAAAAAATATTTTTAGCAAAAAAAAAAACATAATAATTAGGAAAATTAACAATGTTCGCCATTTACCTCGAGGACACTTTTCGTTAAAATTTATCATAATTTGTTAAGAACTTTGAGTGAACACCATAGTTTTTCCCCACTATATCCAACCTTTCTAAAAAAAAAAGAAGTCCCTATCAACCAACCATACTTTTTTGGGCCGTTTCCCTAAACAAAGAATTTTTTTGCCTTAACAAAGCCATCACCCAACCACATTTTTTAATCGAACACAGTTTAAAATACTTTGAGATATCATAACTTTGTAATCAAAATATGGACAATGTTTGTTTAAGGACACCATTGTCATGTTTTTGAGAACAGATAAATGTTTCGAGTCCAGGTAAAATGTTCAATTTTATGGTGTGCAAAGTGGTTTATTTCTGTTTTATGATTTATCCAACATTTTCAATAGCACAATGTGATTTTTGTCCAGTTGTCGTTATAAATTTACGTCGTTTAACCTTGAAATACGTTCTGCATACGATAAATACTCTGAGCTAATAGCGGTTTTCAATGACGCAATACACTAGCTGGTTAAATAACGGGAAAATAACGTCATATTTGCATAGCATTACCTGGATATGTTTGTTTACATGACGTCACACATTCTTACCGAGCTATATTTTGTTAATGTAATAGAGCGCTGAGACCTCCAAGGAATTTCATTTTTAACAGCGCTTATTTGAAAGAAATAGTATAGCTAGTTGCACCTGTAAGCTTTCAAACGGCATATTATGATTTCATTTAAATTCTATTCAGGTAGCTAAAACTCTTCGACATTTTCTGTTATATGAGCATCTTTACATTGTTTTTATCTGGTGAGAACCCAGTGTTCTCTTTTCTTCACAATGTTTAATTGTGTTTCTTTTTCCGTCTTTGACAAAAATTTATTACGGTAAAAGGTATTTTTCAGTAAAAGTAATGCGTACACTAAGATACTGGATAATCTCAACAACCTGTCAGGAGCAATTGCAGCTATTCAAGTCAAATTGTTTAGGGAGCGTTCAAAAATCTTAATACCTCATTTAGGGGGGGGG
>SWLX010000035.1:0-11763 GCA_009866985.1 Limacina bulimoides | reverse complement strand
TTTTTTTTTTTTTTTTTTTTTTTAATCAATTTAGTTATTAACTTATTCTTTTAAAAAAGACTATAAATTCCTGATAAGTTTATATTCTTTTTAAAGAGTAGCAATATGTTGAAAACAAAAGTATTCTTACATATATCTCATTCTGATTTATTCTTTTTGCATCAAAGCATACATGCATAGTAGGGTTTGTTGATAGGTGATTCAGGACAACAATTTCAAATTTTTGCTCTCTGTTAAGGACTTTTTTTCTATTTGCGAAATCTGATATTGTGGGATTGATAATTGAGAAAGAAAATAGTATTACATCATATTAATGAAAAAAAAATTATAACAGTGTGTCAATGGGTAACTGGGATAAAATATTTGGACCAAGGATTTTAAATAAAAACCAACTAAAACTGAGACTTAGGTGGTATTGGAAGGATAACTTTTTTAATTGACTATCTTACATATCAAGAAATATTGAATATTCAAATAATTGCCACAAATGAATACTTAACCCTTCAATTTTGTAAAGACTTGAAAATACTTAAATACTGACGAAAAGATTTTGTGCCCCCTGAGTTGCTTTCAC
The DNA here is from genome assembly GCA_009866985.1 of Limacina bulimoides. Taxonomy (NCBI): domain Eukaryota; kingdom Metazoa; phylum Mollusca; class Gastropoda; order Pteropoda; family Limacinidae; genus Limacina; species Limacina bulimoides. The sequence continues at coordinate 11,189 of SWLX010000035.1, read as the reverse complement.
AATTTCCTCCTGCTATAGCCTATCTGTTGTATATTATATTTTTTGAATAAGTAAATACTTCATTGAAAAATGTAGCATAAGTACAACATAAATTCAAAAGGGAAACCATGAGAAAATAAAAAGGAAGGATAAAGTGAATAAAGAATGACACTTAAAATTCTCCCATCATGGTATTTGCAGAACAATGAAAGATGAATATCTTAACCTACTTGAGTCGGTAACTGTTGACAATTGCCATGGTATAAGATGAAAGCAATTATAACTTCGGCTTCTCTTTAAAGGGACAATATTAAAGGCAAAAGTAACATGGGCAACTTTTTTTTATCTAACCAAAATCCTAGATGACCTCCATTTTCAATAAAAATCATAGGGACACAAGAAAATTTTACTAATTTTCTTTTTTTTAAAGTATTGATCATCCAGTTCTGCATTCATGGTTGTTTACTCTTTAATAAACACCATGAGAACTTAAGGTCAAGTTTTGTTGATATTGTTTCGACATCAATCCCTAAAGTGCAATTCTTAAACTAACAAATAAATACAAGACATTTTCATTAATTCAGCTCAATTTTACAGTCACACATCTGTTTTGATTGCAAATAGGGATAAGTTCAGACAATACATTTTATCTTTAAATAAAGTTGGAGTAGATGAGAGCATTTTTATGTTGTCAGACCTCTCTTTGAAAGAGATATAGAAAAAACTGTGCCTTATTTTCATTTTCTCTGTTTGTCTTTGTAATTTTGACTTTGTGTGTGATCACTACTTTTCTAGCACAGAAAATGTGAGGATGTGGTGATAAACAATCAATATATCTTGATGCGGCGTAGCTGCTAGTAATAAATATTGTGCTCTATGCCAAGTGCTCTCTGTTGCAGCAAACTTTCAGATAAGGAGCTTTGCACAAATAATGTCACGCAAGGGAGGGGGGAAGAAGGTCAGCCCGGGCTTGATGGAAGCGTGATGAGTGGGGTGAGGGGGTCAACCCCAGCATGACATCACACTTTTTGAAGCGAGAACAAATTATAAATTAACAGAAAAACAGTCTGAAATTACACAAAATCCTTTAAAATCACTGAATGTTCAGACAAAAGCCATTCTTAAACTCATTTGTAGCATCTTTTAAAGTAAAAATAGCTAAAAAGATGATTTTCTAAGTTTTCCTTTTGTTTTGATCCTGCTTAAGATACCATAAAAAAATGTCACATGTCAAATCATTGTAATATCTCCTGACCAACTACAGCGAAGAAAGGCTGAACCAAAAACGCTAAACCTTCATCAAAACAAACAATGTTTTCCTACTAACCTCCAGACCTTGAATGACAGAACCACTCTCAGCAATTTTCTGGGTTGCGAATGGGATGAAAAATGTGAAGGACACGCGAATCATCTGAAGGAGACCAACGGTGAGGAACACTTTGTATGCCGTTATCTGCCCCCCACCCGCGGTGAGCACGAGCACAGCAAACAGCACCAGCTGCACTACCTTTGTTATATTATTATAAAACGGGGCCAGGATGCCGCCCTGTGCCCTTTGTGTTCCTTTGATCTGTAGAACCTCCAGACTGGTTGTGGAGAGTATGATGAGTATGTAACAAACACTTCTGAGTGATTAACTCGTTAGAGTTTACAAAGTAAGATGTTGGCCCATTAAGAGATTGGTAAATTTATTACTAACAGGTTGGTAGTGAAATACAAAAAAGTGTTTTCTTAATTTAGAAAATAAAGTTGAGCGATATTATCCCCATTTCATTAAGTTTTATTTATACTTGTAAAGACAATAATCATACTGAAATAAAAACTACCTTTTGACTCCAGTTTATTTGGTCAAGAGGTTGAAGAAAAATGAAATGCAAAAAAAAAATCATGCATTTAAGACAAACAGTATTAGTTTGTAATTTTGAGAAAAATGTGTTAATATCATTACAAGGTGTAGTCCTCATAACTTTCAAACTCTTAGCTTAACAAAAAAAAAAGTGTTCATGTTATCATGCTATAGAAATTTGATAGCTTAGTTGGTTTCATCCTTCTTCTAAGATACAACAGCTGACTTCTTATGGCTTTAATTTTCGCAAATTGTGAATTAATTCTTCATAAAACTTACTTTCTTACTTATTGGGTATCATTTGATTTTGCTTATACATTTTCAATAGTGAATCTTTCAAAATGGAAAAAAGTTAGTTTCTAAGGTTATATTATCATTTGTTGTTTTCAAATATGTGTGAGTTTTGGTGTAAGAAAGAGGACCTCCTAGCATATTAGTTTTGAGGTTGTCTTTTATTCATTTTCAATTATTGGTATGGTATATCTATTACACCTTTCATTTTAAAATAAGATGTTCCATTTTGATTATCGAATAGAAGAATTAGGATAATCTGATGTATATTTTTTATGATTTCTTGAATTTAGATAAGAATATATGGTATATTTGTTTGTTTTTGTTTTTTTAATTCACATGTTAACTGTTCACATTTTTTCTATCAGATGTTGAAATTTAGTTAATAGCACTGATTTTATATTTGTGTATGTTGAAATTATTCCAATATAACTGTGTAAACAAAACTAAGTTCCTCCTTTTTTTAACACCATTTTCAAATGCTTCCATACAAGATGATCTAAAAAATTCTGCGGGAATTCAATTGGTTATTTATACTCCCTAGGTTGTTATTTGACATCCTCTTTTGGGAAAAAAATCTGGCTAGTTAACAAAAACGTCCATTAATTCCAAATTGTGGAAATATTTCTTTCTGTTTATATATGATAAGTATCTTTTGAATACCAATTTCAATCTGAGCCAAATGCTATTACCTAAGCCTTTCAATATATCTGATAAAGACTACAGTTTTTTGGGGTTTTTTTAATCATTGGAATATCTCCTGACCAACTACAGCAAAGAAAGGCTGAACCAAATATACTAAACCTTCAGTCAAGCACACAATGTTGTCCCACTAACCTCCAGACGTTGAATGACAGAACCATTCTCAGCAATTTGCTGGATTGCAAATGGGATGAACAAGGTGAAGGACACGCGAATCATCTGCAGGAGACCAACAGTGAGGAACACTTTGTATGCCGTCATCTGCCCCCCACCCTCGGTGAGCACAAGCACAGCAAACAGCACCAGCTGCACTACCTTTGTTATGCTAAAAAACGGGGCCAGAATGCCACCCTGTGCTCTTCGTGTTCCTCTGATCTGTAGAACCTCGTGACTGGTTGTGAAGAGTTTTGGAGAGTATCATGATATGAAACTAACACTTTTGAGTGATTAACTCTTTAGGGAGCATAAAGTAAGAAGTTGGCCCATCCAAAGACTGGTAAGTATTTTACTGACAGGATGGTAGTGAAATACAAAAAAGTATTTTCTTATTTTAGAAAAAAACAAAAGTGATACTATCCCGATGTTTTATTTATGTTTTATTTCTACTTTTAAAGACAATATTCATAGTAAAATAAAAACTACTCGTTGGCTAAATTCCATTGGGTAAAGAGGTTGAAGTAGCATAAATGCAAACTAAATCCATGCATTTAAGACAAACAGTAATTATTAATGTTTAAGAACAATCTGTGAATAACAATACAAACAGGTGTAGTCAGTAGTATGTCCAAACTTAAAGGATCAATTTCTACGGTAATATTAAATAACTTGTTGTTTTTAGGTATGTGTGAGTTTTGGTATTACAAAGGGGACCTCCTAGCATATTAGTGTTAAAGAGTACAGCAATAAGCATTTCCTTTGATCAGTACACAGTTATCCCACAAATATTGACATATACTGATATTGTTATTGCAATATCCATACTCCTAGATCAACATTGATAAATTCCTTGCGTAAGGTTTAGCTTAGCACATGTCCTCAAATTATCCCTTACTCATAACCACACAAAAGTCTATATCACTTGCATATCATCTCAAGTTAAAATCTCATTCTGAATTATAGTATTTTATTTAATGGTCTTTATTGGCATTCAGCTTTTCAATGTCATTAATTACACAATATACTTTTATTTTTTCCATAGCTTTATAAATGGAGAAGGGTTTTAATCACATCTTTTCTATCACAATTAATTTGTTTTTCCATAGCTGAATAAATGGACAATGGCTTTAAATAAATCTTTTCAATCACAAAATTGTATTGGTAAATTTTTTCTCTCTGTCTCTTAAGTTTGCTTCTTTTTGGGTTTTTTTCTTTTTTTTTTGTGCTTTTCAGTGTCTTACCTAAGATATGAACTATAATTTCATCTTTTTTTTCAATGTTCTTTCTAGCATGATTAATAAATTGATAATCATTTCAAGTGATTAAAATAAGAATGTTTCCAAGAACTTTTTAAAAACAGATACGAGTTTGATACAGGTGTGAAATATAACATTTTGACATTCTGCTGATATATTTTGGGCAAAATAAGTTTCAAACTTATAGCTTTTTTGCAACAGAGTATAGGGCTAGTGGTAAATAACTGATGAACTCAGCTTTTTCAATAATTCAAATCAATATCATTCATTTAAAAACAGCCAATGAAATCATACCAGGAAACACTAGAGTCATCCTCAGAAAGATCCAATAAGTAAACACTTGACACCTGCACTATCATTCTAAGGAGTGACTGAGTGATCCTATTGTCCACAGCTGTAGGAAATTAAACCATCAATTTTGAACATATTTCTTTTAATAAATCACATGTACATGTAAATTTTAATTGAAAAAGGGTGGAACATGATTTTTTATTGGGTTTGCTAATTTTTTGGGGTTTTCTTAACCCATATGACTTTTACATCATCGAAGTTGATAATGAGGTTTCAAATATTTAACTCAATATAGTTTACTTACAACTGATAATTACAGTTATTTATTCGAATCTGTTTTGGTATACTAAATCCCACTAACGCCCGTTTTACTTGTTTATAACTAAAAAATATATAGATATTTGTAGATTTTATGGAAACGAAATACCATTTTTTCTTCAATATATTTAGGAATCTAGATTAAGGGTTAACAAGCAGACAGGAAAGAAAACCTAAGTAACCTGCAGACATTTTTTTCATGAAATAGCTAAAAAATATTCATATCTATTTATTTTTCATGTTTAAATACTCACTCATTCTTGAATAAAGCTAATCACTCTTTAAAAAGAATTCTTTTTCTCATATTTTATCTTTATTATATTCTGAGGTAGGTAGTTAACCAAAAATTCAATAGAAAGGAAACAAAACTAACTGCTTAGTATTTAAATACTTAATACTTTCAAAATAAGCCAATCAAATTACTTTCCTCTAAAAATTAAAAAACAAAATGTTCTGCAGATTACTTTGAGATGTATGTGGCATAGTATTATAGAAATGAATATGCAGTAAGCATGCAACTAAAGAAACCAACACGAGAAAAATGTAAAAGTTAAAAATCTAAATAGAACAGATATTTCCATATTGATTTCAAATTGTCATCAACAAAACTTATCAGGAAGATTCTATAATTATTCTAAAACTTTATCATGAAAAAAAAAGTCAAAATTCCTATTAGGTCATAAATAAACAACTAACAGTATTATCAATCATTTCTTTTCTTCTTGAAAACTCGTAGTGCTTTTTTAATTATCATAGAATAATACAAAATCAAGTGAAACTACATTTTATATGTTGAAAGTATTTTTATTCTTACATTATTATTAAAGAATAATTGTGCGACAATATTTCATTATTTATGTATATAAATAAGTATTTTAGAATATGGCCAAAATATAAAAATAATATTATAACAAAGAAAAAACAGAAAAGAAGAGCAGATTGTGTGAAGATTCATTGAATTGATAATTCATACTGTATTAAAAGTTTGACATTAACTGAGAACATCATTAAGTGGTTTCTTTTTTTTATATAGTAAATATCAGAAACATGTTTTTTCAAATAAATCATCTAATCTATTTATAGTAAAAATAAGCAGAAATACTTATCAACTTTTAATCAAACTGTAACAATAAAGAAATAAATAAAAAATGGTCCAAGTGACCAATTTAAAAGCATTAAATGTCAACCTTGCCTCATAGTTATTTAAGCTAATTACTGTACAACGGGAAATTTCCGCGGCAGAAAACTTTCATGATTTGTGAATTTAACATTACCAATTTCATCATTACAAAGCTTTTCGCGCAGAATATTTTCGCAATTTCTTGAAAAGTTGTGAAATAAGCAAAAGTTGACCAAACGCGAAATTTCCCGGTGAACAGTAATCTAATTATGTGATAACTACATATATATGTCACAGTAGAGTAGGGGATTCAGTAGAATCGGCGATTGAACCGGTTATTTTTTAGAAGAGAACCCGATTTGAATACTTTGTATTTGCGCTCTAGCAATAATATGCTTCAATCGATAATCAACAAAATTCATATACTGTTTTTGATGTGCTTTTACTATCACTGTTAAAAAAATTGGGCTGATCATTCAAAAACTTTTCAAATTATAAAGTTTTGAAATTTTCTTTCTTTCGCCGCGCGGATTTTCTCAAAAAAGTACCCAAAATCTTCCTAAGAGCATATTTTATCATAATTTCTAACACTTATCCAAACCTAAACTCTAACTATAACCCTAACCCTTTCCCAACCCTATGATCGGATACTCTACTGGTAGAATCGCCATTACTACTGATCGGGCACTCTACTTTTACATATATATTATTAATCAGAAAAAAAAGAGGGCATATTCAAATACATCACAACATTAAAAGAAAGAAATCATTAAATAAAAGAGATGTTAGTATAACTATTATGTCATATGTATGCATGCATGCAAGTTGAAGGTGAGCTCTCACAACCAAACAATCAGTAAAATGTGTGGTTCTTTTTTTCGTAGTACCACTTTTTGAATGATTTTCTCTTTACATTCAGATTTACCAAAACTGTAATATCAATATTTTTTTTAATTTGGTATTCTTGAAATCAGGAAACATTGAGCTTTCAGGAAAAGTAAGTGTCAAATCCCTTCTTGGTTTTTGGGAGTGGGTCTCTAAAAACAGTATATGCCTACAGTCAGGCCTCCAGAATATTGGCTTAACCTGTCCTGTCTCCAGATGTCCTTGGGTAAATCTTAGAGACTTCTTCTAAATAAAATTTGTAAGATGAGAAGTCATCTTTTTTTTAAACATTTTATATATGTTGATTACCACTTTAACCAACTATAAACTTGTTTGCTGCTTGTTTGTAATTATTAATGGGCACCCACATCAAGGAAAAAAATTCACATATAGCCATGGTTAACATTTTTATCTGAGGAACAATTTGTGACTCACAGAACCCAAAGGGCTTTGCTTTTCAGATTGAAGTTGTACTTTCAATTCTCCTACACACATTCACAGTTGCAAAAATATTGAAATACATAAACTAGTAGGAATTAAGATCTGAAAGGGTATTTTCGATATTTTACATTACTTTTAGGAATGCCTCCTATTCAAACCAAGCTAAAAGTAGCCGTGCCTCTAGGTTATATCTCCATTAAATGTTCACAAAAAACAAAATTCTATCAGCTTTTGATTATAAAAAGACGGTTTATTTGATTCAGAATAAGTATGATATCTTATTTTATTATTATTATTATTATTATAAAACTTATTTAGAATGGTTTGGTTGTGAGAAATCACGAATTGTGTTGATAAGTGAAAAAAATGGTATTTAATTGATAGGTAAAGATAATTATTTCATATCATAATTTTCTTATCAATAATGATAATCATAACATAACTTATTTCCAAAGATAAAAAGAATGGATTCAAATTTCATTACTTAAACAATTTTTGCTTCTTATGATAGATAATAATACTAACTATTTATCAAATTTAAAAGATGAGAAAAAGACAAAAGAAATACAATAATGGGAAGCAAGATTCACAAGATCTAAGAGACTGAGAAAACAATAAGATGGAGATTCGTTAAACAATCTTAAAAGGTAAGATACCTTGTCTAAATAAGAAATTAAGACAGAGGAGCATGACAATACATAGCTGATCATATAAGGTATTGAAGGATATTTTGAATACTGTTATGACAATCAAGTGAGAGGTTATTCTAAAGTCATTAGATGATTATGGCCACTTCATAAAATAGTCAAGAAAGAGTGACAAGGTTGGAAAGCTGATTTCAATAGTAAAGAAATAATTCCAGAGTCTTTGCATAGATACCAAAAAGGCAAACCAGCAGTTACTAGCCTAAGAGAAGATTGATTTTCAAGGACCATGGATACAAAAAAATGCAAAGACATGTTAAAATAATCTTTAGACTAGAGCAGTCATTTACAAACTGCATACTTTTGCCATTCCTTAACTGATCAAAATGCAACAAAACATAGCAAAACTGTTTTTATTTATAAAATACAATCATCTCTTCTTATTATGATCGGTTTTCAGCTAGTATCCATAAATCCAGCGACAAAGTAATGATTTAATGTGAAGAGTGTCATATTTTGAGGCATTTTCATGCTTTTCACCAGATTTTGAACAGATTGCTCAGCTAGCACTAAACCAAATTTATTATAATAGATCCCAGTGGCATTAAAAGCATATAAATAGCCACTTACACCACCGTTTTATGTCATATAGTTTTAATTGTGGGGTATTTTCATGTTTTTAAACTGGTTTTGCATGGCTTTCGACTAGTATGAAATCCAATTGTTCCCAAAATTTAATCAACATAGCCTAAAACCAGACCAAAATACACCATCCTGCCAAGTTTTGTGAAAATCGGTCTGTAAATTTTTTAGTTAACCGAAGACATACAGACAAACAGACCCCTAGTAAAACATACACTTCTCATCTTCGACAGAAAGTTGAACAAAACTAAACTAGAACAATGCATTTATAGATATATAAGCACTTCTCATTATGACAGGTTTTTCAGCTACCACCAATTCCGATTTATTATGATTGACATCTCTGGCTTTTGATATCTAAATCTAGCAACAAAATAATTATTGTTAAATATCTCATGTTTTGAGGGAATGTTCATGCTGTTCACCTGATTTTGAACATGTTATTCAGCTAGTACAAACCCCAATTCATTATAATTGAACCCAGTATAATTGAAAACATATATATAGTCCCTTACACTATGATTCTAAGTGATATGGTTCTAATTGTAGGGGATGCTCATGTTTTCAACCTTGATTTTGATGGGTTTTTGGTTAATATAAAATCTGATTTTTACCCAAAAAAAACTTATCATTTCTGTCCATTACCAAAATGGTTTTTACCTAGTAGTCTGAAGACTGCTTTTATGAAGGCAAGCAAAACAAATAGAAATATTAACAGAACTTGCATTTATTTTTTCTAATTCAAATCGGTAAAAATGTTTTAGAAAATAATGGTGAAAATGCTGAATGCCTTTGCATGCATTGATCACTTTCTAATGGCCAACATATTCATTTGGGTTTCAAGAAAATGAATGTGTATAATTCCAATAAATTCTATAGAATTTTATCGACATAGTTTTTTTTCAATTCTTTCTTTTCTGGTGGACATGTCTGACACTCTATTTCTCCCTGAACCATAATCAATCACACTGCCAAATTTTGTGAAAAACTATCAATAACTTTTAAGAAATGCAATAGACAGGCAGGCATTCAACTCGCCTATTATCATAACATCTTTGTTTCGTTCATCACAGATGAAGGAAAAGCAAATTTCTGTAAAACTATTGTTTGTCTTTTCCAAAGTGTCCATAGCTATGATTATCAAAGTTGTTTTGTTTTTTTTCCCTTTTTCTGAATTTCTAATATAAAACTAGGCAGTCAAATCTTGTACTATAATTTCCAACTAGCTAGAAACTGTGATTACAACTCAATAAACCAGACACCAAAGTCATATAGCTAAAACATGATATGACTGGATCAAGAATACATTTTTAGTGAAGAATACAAGAACCAAATGCATGCCAAATTCTGATTCAAAAAGTTGCCTGTTTTCCCTTTGAAATATTTGCTCAACCAACAGAATAGACAATCAAAGAGCCCAAGGATTGGTTGGAAAAAAAAGGCGATCAGAAACCTTAGAGAAGAAAAACAATTTATAACACAGAAAGAATCATTTACAAAGGAAAGAGGCACCTTTATAAAAAAGAGATAAAAGAGACAGAAATAGTAAGACAAAGTAAAAGCACTTACTTGCGAATGCGTTCTACTAGGTCCCCAAAAGGTTTCTCCCAACAATACATCTTAATGACACGCATTCCTGAGATTATTTCATTCATGATTTTAACACGTTCATCTGTATGGATTGCAGTCTTATGTCTGAAAAAAAAAACAATATTCTTTTTTATATATAATTTATAAAAGGAAAAAAAGGAAAGGAAAGTATTTTTGCAATATGATGCTTTCTATTAACTTAAAAAAAAGAACTGTATCAAGCCATCTAGAGCAAATAAAGATGTCGTTGAATCATTGTGACTAATTACATTGCTAGATGGGGGATGTTGCTTCAGTTTTTTTGGGGATTTTTTGTCACGTTCCCTAAATGGTTATTTTTATTTTCTTTACGAATTTTGCTGTCCTCTGAAGAGCCCTGAGACCATCAAAGAGCTTGGTCCTCAAAGGGGTCTGCAGTAGCCATAGGCTTCTACGAACCTGGATGAATTTATGACAGTCATACAAGATATGATCAGGTGTCATTGGAGCGGAATTCACGCGGATTTCCCAAATCCACGAAGAAAAAAAAAAAAAAAACAGAATAAATCGGGCGTAGGCAGAGTTTTACGGAAATCGCAAAATATACGGAATTCCGTAGATATACGGAACTCTGGCATGCCTGATTTCTGATGAAGATTTGCTTTATTCCCTTATAAAATTTTATATACATTATAAAAGTTTGGGGAAACTCTAGTATGAAATTTTCATAAAAAAACAAATACTCCTTTGTATATCTGACCCTCCTCAAGGATGTGGGCAGCAGAAGCACAGCCTACTTTTTGCTTTTTCATACACATTTCCTATTAAAGAAATCAGGTCTCATTCGTAGTCAAACAGACCACTCGTACCTGAGTTTAGAGAAGAGCTTGCCCATGAATCCCTGCACTGGGATGAGCAGCAGCAGCACCACAAACCCCGCCAGCACCGAGGGCCCCAGCTCATGCCACAGGATGACCAGCACAGCCACGGCCTGCAGGGGGCCCACCCACAGGAAGTGCAGGAATATCACCGACTGACATGACGCGGAG
>SWLX010000034.1:0-11800 GCA_009866985.1 Limacina bulimoides | reverse complement strand
AAGTATAACAGTATACCTAAATTCTGTAGTTTTAAAAGTAGCCTTTTTCTCCATACTCTATCGTAAGCCTATTGGAGATTCACAAATGTTGCTGTTGTTTGCTCCCTTCTCTTAAATCCATCAATAACTCTTTGAGAAGGTCTGAAGAGTTGATCTTCTGTCCTTCCTTTTGATTTGAAACCAGATTCTGAGATATAAGACCTGAAGATTCAAGAGAAAAATAAAGACGGGAGTTGAGGATCTTTTTGCAAAGTTTACTAATACATGATGTGAGAGAGATAGGGTAGTAACTTTTTGGATCATTTGCTTTCTTTTCTATTTTTAAAGGGGTGTTGATTGTTGCCAGTTTCAAATCTTTTGGGAGTTTGTCCTCTATCTATGCTTTATTGTAAAGCTTGAGAAGGTAAGATTTTGATTAATCCCCCAAGTCTTTTAGAATCAGAAATCGGACCCATAGGACCCACTTTTGAAATATCCAAAATTAGACCCACTTTTGAAATATCCGAAATTAGACCCACTTTTCAAATGCAAGGTCACCGAGACACTTCTATATTTTCACATGAATGAGAAAATTTTATGATAGGTTTAAATAAATTGCTTAAAAAAGTTACATAACAGATATATGTGCGCGTATTTCATGACATTTTTCAACAGAACATTGGATATTCATCATCATCAAGGCCATTTCACCCTGTAGCAGAGCATAGGCCACAGACAAGCAATTTCCAACCCCTTCTGTCTTGAGCAATTTTAGAGAGCTCTCCCCAAGAACATCCCATCTTTACCCTCTCCTTCTCTACACACCTTCTCCTTGTTTCTCGTGGTCTTTTCTGGCCACTCTTGCCTTGGGGATTCCATTTAAGAGCATATCTAGATATACTTCCACCTGACTTCCTTAAAGTATGACCAATCCAGCGCCATCTTCTTCTCTTAATATCCTCTTCAATGGGGACCTGATATGCTCTTTCCCAGAGATCTTTATTCCTAACTCTATCTGTCCATCTCACTCTGAGGATAACCCTTAGACACCTGTTTATAAAGGTTTGGAGCTTCTTAATCAAGCCTGCTGTAGCTTTCCAAGTTTCACATCCATACAGCAGGACTGACTTGACACAAGCATTGAAGAGTCTCAGTTTAGTCTTCCTGGAAATCTTGCTGGCTCTCCAAACTTTCCAAAGCTGATTGAATGCTGCTCTGGCCTTTGCTATCCTAGCCTTGATGTCTGCCTCTGGTCCACCTTTCCCATCTGTCATACTTCCAAGGTAGCAGAATAAGTCTACTTCTTCCAGAGGGGTTCCTTTGAGCAATATTTTCTCACTAACTGCTGCAATCTTATTCTTCATGACCTTTGTTTTAACTTTGTGCATGTTTAAGCCGCAATTCTTAGAAGTGGTGTTGAGGTCATCTGTTTTGCTTTTTATCTGGTTTGAGACATGAGATATCAGCATGAGGTCATGTGCAAAATCCAAATCACCCAACTGGACCCAAGGATTCCATTGTATTCCATTTATTCTTCCTATGGTAGCTTCTTTCATGATCCAGTCAATGGCCAGTATAAATAAAAATGGAGAGAGAAGACAACCTTGACAAACACCTTTGCGCACCTCAAATTGGTTGGTTAGCTGTCCTTCATAGAATGCTTGGCAATGTGTTCCCTCATAAATGGACTTGACTAGTCTTATCATTTTTTCCGGTATACCATAGTATCTCATCACCTTCCAAAGAGTGTTCCTGTTCTCCCTATCAAAGGCTTTTTCATAGTCGACAAAATTGACTATAAGTGGGAAATTCCATTCTACTGCCTGCTCCAAAATGATCCTCAGTGTAGATATATGGTCAGTGCATGATCTACCCTTGAGGATACCAGCCTAATTTTCTCTTAAAGTTTCATTCACGGAGTGTTTCATCCTCTCGAGGAGACTTCTGCTTAAAAATTCCCCTGGAATAGACAGGAGGGTGATACCTCTGTAGTTTCCACAATTAGTCAAATCTCATTTCTTTGGCAGCTTAATAAGATCACCATCTTTCCATTCCTGAGGTACATTTTCATCTTGCCAGACTTTCTCAAAAAAACTGTGTAACATTTCCACTGTGATAGGAAGTGCTTTGAGTGCTTCTGGAGGGATATGGTCTGGTCCAGCAGCTTTATCATTTTTCAGCAATTCCAAAGCATGCTCAATCTCATCACGAGTTGGTACTTCTATGTCAATATCGAGGTCTCTTCAGGCAGGCAATATATCAGGTGGATTTTAAGGGGATGGTCTGTTTAGCAGTACCTCAAAATGCTTTCTCCAATGCTCTCCTTGTCCATCACTGTTAAATATAGTGTTACCCTGCTTGTCTTTCACTGGTATTTAAGGCTTGCTATACTTTTCGGCAATGGACTTTGTTATCCGGTACACAATTTTCATATGGCCGTTGGCTGCTGCCTGTTCAGCTTTTTCTGCAATGCTGTCAAGATATGCCTGTTTGTCTCTGCGAACAGCTTCTTTTGTTCCTTTGTGTGCATCAGAATACTTTTTCCTTGCAATCCTTTTTTCTTCTTCATTCCTGCTTTAGTTTATTTCTTCCTTTGTATCTCTGCGTTTCTTGTTTTTCTCCAAAGATTCCTTTGTTACCCAATCTTTATGAAATTTCTCTATAGGAACTAAAACGGAAGAACATGTAGATGTCATTATTTCCTTGATTTCCTTCCAATGCTCTTCAATGGGTAAATCTTCTAAATATTCCAGGGCCTGAAATTGGTTAGATAATTCTAACTAGAATTCCTTCCTTTTGTTGTCCTCCTGAAGCAGATTTACTTAATATTTCTTGCGACAACCATTGTTTTCCTCCTTGTATTTCTTGAGCTTGATCTTGACCTTTGCAATAACAAGGTGAAGGTCTGAACCAACATCTGCCCCTCTGAGAACCCTTACATCTCCAGAGATCTTCTGAACTTCCTGTTAATACAAAAGTTGTCAATCTGATTCTCTGTCTAGCCATCAGGTGATACCCAGGTTGCCTTGTGAATCTTCTTATGGGGGAAGATGGTTCCTCCAATGACCAGGTTATTGTAAACACAGTATGCCGGCAGCCATTTGGATATTAGCTTTAAATAAACATAGTACAGCCTAGTTCTTACCCCTATTTGAAATCTCATCCCAAACTTAACTCCAATTATAACCCTCACCACTTGTCGCAAAAGTATGTCAAGTTTTGTTACCAATCTTGCACTCAACTATTTTTTTAATATCTGGTAGCCTGTTGAAAATCAAGGGAGGATTATTAGCTAAACAAGTGTTTTTATAAGTTTACCTTTGGACTTGGTGGTTTGCTAAGATATGGGAACATCCAAATGAAATATATTCAAATGCTATCTTATTCTTTTTTTATTCATAAATTTGTCGACAAATTAAAAGTTTTTTCTTCTAAGTATGAGTTATGTATTTCAAAGGCTTATAAAATATAATGTCTGAATAACTTGAATCTTACAGGAGGCCTTATCTTGGAGACAACATAAGTGAAGTAGACGGATGCAGTGGCACGAGGTATGGGCTTCCGCCTTGTAGGGATGCTCCACTTGACTCTATAGGTGTAGCGCTTGTCAAATTCATGCTCATCCTCTGATAGGAAGTCCACACAAAAGAGCCAGGAGTTCTCATACTTCCATGTCTGAAGGAGTAATTTAAAATTGATTTGTTTTAAAAATCAAGTCACACATCTACAGAAGTATACATACAGGCAAAAAAAAGGTACCACCTTGTTTTTCAAAAATTACACCAAGGTGTTGATACATCTTATTTCGTTATATTTTTTTCCTAATTATTTAACATGTCAAACTTGTGGTCCTTTTTTTCAGTTTTGAATTCTACGCATTTTCTACAATGCATTAAGTTTTTAACGAGAACATATGCAAAATCAAAAGTCACAAAACAGGGAAACAACCAAGACAATGCCCGTGTTTGCTGTGCAAACGGCAACAAGAAACTTTCTGAGAATTAACAATGTCAATGTGTTAGCACCCTAGGCTAGCCTTGTCCCTTGATCTTAACTAAATGAGCACTTGTGGCACAAAATTGATAAAATAATGTTTGAGACAGCAACCATCCAAGAATTGACAAAGAGGCTTACTTTTGATTTTGCATATGTCCTTTTTAAAAAAAAATGATGCATCGTTAATAATCCATAGATTTTAAAATTGAAAACAGATCCACATGTGTGACATGTGAAATAATTAGGAAAAAAATATACTGAAATAAGATTTATCAGCACCTTGACGTAATTGTTGAAAAACAAAGTGGTACCTTTCTTTTGCCCGTATGTTTATTAGCAGTAGTAGTATTTGTAGCATTAGTAGTAATAGTTGTAATGTTCCCCTTTGAGTTATGTCTGACATGGGGGTATCGCTCATGTTTGAATATTTTTTTATATCAGACCAAAGAAATATGTAAGCAGCCGCTTAGCATTTATATTTCCTACTGTGACTGAAAAGTCCTATTTGGGCCACACATCTACAAAAGCAATGCACAAAAATTGAAAACCCCCCATTATAACCATCAGGCTCTATGTCCATTCATGCATTAGAAAATGAACTCTACTCTGCTTTAGACTGTTATAATGAAAATTAAATTAACATAAGAGTCTACAAGAAATTAAAAAAAGAAAAGTTAGTTACATTAGTTTTTAATTAAGAACTCTCAAAGATAAAAACTCTCAATAATTAAAGTGATTCAAGTGGCAAATATGATAGGTAAAGAGATGTCATATCTGGAATAAAAATTTGTCTTTAATCTAAAAAAAAGTTCTGCTATCTCTCAGTATGATAAACTTAAGGATATGAAGGGATGCAAAAAGAGACATATCCATTGTTGTGGTTTCAAGGAAATTATGATTTTCTCTGTTGTAAATAGTTTTTTAAAGTATACCTCCCATACCTCTTTTGCATTACGCCATTCGGATACCCTAATGATTTGGTGAGAGACTCATCTCTTTCATAAAAGACTTTGAGATGACCCCTCACTCCTCTAACCTCACCCCTTGTAATTTCTTCCTGTGGTGTCTGCTTAAAAGATTATGTTTATGAAGATAGGCCTGCATCAATCGAAGAACAGAATGACTCAATCATTCACAACAGTAGAAAAATAGATCAGAATCTCTACAGAAGAGTCATTGACAACTCCAAACAGAGGATTGGTTAATGGTCGTTGCCTGAAAAAATGTGGTCATCCCATCGACCAATCTCTATAAAATAATGAGAATTTAAACAGTTCTGTGAATTTTTTTGTTGAAACATATAATACCATTGAAATAAAAAATTCACATAATTTCATTTTTTGCTGTTAAAGTTCTCCTTAACTTGATTCTTTTTAACATATGTTAAGGCAGTGATTTTGACATTTATTTCCGTTGATCTCATTGATTGTAGTTCTTTGCAAAATGTTGTTATTTTTCATTTTCCATTTTTCCTTTGTCTATAAATATTTTTTGGTAAAAATTTGTACACCTCTTTTCCCATAATTCACAAATGTGTATTTTAAGTTTCAATATGTTTGCTTGAAAAATTTGTTTTTTATTGAGGAAAAGTTGGGTTTCAGAATCACTGAAACAGTAGGTAAAAATTCAAAGCGTCAGGAAAAATTGATGAATTTATACACCAGAATCAAAATATGCATTTAAAGGGCCACTAGAGTTTTACAATGAAAACTGATCTAACAAGATTTTATTAATTTCAACATAATGTTGGGGCTGTTAAGTTCTTAATCATTGAAACTTCTCATTTGAGGCTAATTGGTGTTCTTGACCACAAACTTAGAATATTTTAGAAAGAAGACTCAGATATGTTTCTAAAAACTGTTGAATGTTTATTTGTGATTGGAATGGTGAAGAAATTGTGAAGGCTTCTTTAACAAATGGCAACCTACTCGAAAAGTTTATAAAACAAATGGTTTCAATTAGAGCCAAAAGTTATATGTAAATGGTACTAACAATCTTTTTCTAAGTGCAGGGACCTACTCCAGTATATCAATTGTGAAATGTTAAAAATAAATCTGATTCAACTCACTTTAAATAAAGTGCAACGTTATTTAAGTATTTACATAGTGAAATGTTAAAACAAAACTACCTGAATGAACTCATATATCTTGTCTTTTCCTTTATCAGTGGTAAATTGTGAGATTGTTAGCCATTCAATATTTTCTACACTATAGCTATCTTCCTTTGATATAGTGTGCTCTCTTGACATATTTAGTTGTTTCAAGGATTCAAAGGACTTCTCACGATCAGACATACTTGTTTCAAGTCTACGAAATGCTAGATCAATGAATCCATTGATCATCTTTTTAGCTTCATTTAGATATGCATCCTCCATCTTTGCAGATTACAAGTGTGATTCTGAAAAAAAGAATATAAAACTTGACTTTCAAGTATACACAAGATAACTTCAATGCATAATACTCCAGCAATATGGAAAAGAAATCACCACTCAGGGTTTTTTATCACTATTTTCTGAAAGCTTAGTATCTTCTTTTTTAAAAACGGAAGAAAGAAAATATAGGCTTAGGGAGCTTTGGTAAATACCCTTTAAAAGTAAGAAAAATTACCAAAAAATGTTTTTTATTTAACTACTGTAGGACACGATATTTTCGCATGCATCTTATTTTCGCGAATTTTGCGATTTCAAAGAAAATCGCGAAAATAAGATGCAAAGGAATAAATTATTAACAAAGGTTAATAAAGGAATTAACGCCAAAACGCGAAAATAAGATGGGCGAAAAGTTCAAAATTGGCAATTCGCAAAAATATGGTGCGCGAAAATATTGTGTCCTACAGTAACCAATTTTCTTTTGGAAATTGATAACTACAGTAGAACCTTGATATTGTCATAGTGTACACTTTTGAGGAATGGGTAAATAGTATGCTTTATCATAGTGCCCACTTCATCAAAGTTTTATGCTTATTCAATTTTTGGAAGAAATCAATATTTTTGAGCTAGATATTATATCTAATATTAAATTAAATGCTGATCATAATGCATAGTAGTATTATTTATACAAAAATCTACATTTTTTCCTTTGAACAACAATTTAAAAATTATGGCTGTCTAAATGATCACATTTTATCCAGACATTCAGTTGGGGATCCCTCACTTTAGGGGTAATTTAGGTCAGGATATTGCCATGAAAAAATGTGTTAGTTATATTGAGGCAAAAAAATTAAATATCTTCTTGTTCATGTTGGGATTTGATGCCCGGGTTCAACCAGCTGAACATTATTGGCATTTTAATTCCCTAACAGCACTGAAAAAAAAAAGTTTCAATAAAATGCTGCTCAAAGAAAATACACCAAAAAATACCCCAAATAACATGCCAGTCTAACAAAGTAAAACCTAGAAGTTATAAGAATTTCAACCCAGATTTTTATCAAATTTAAAGTAAATGTGATATTTTTAAAAACTGCTTTCAACAAAGCTGATAATATCTTTAATTTTTCTTTTTTACACAAATACCCACACAACTTTAAAAAAGAAAACATGAACTGTCACAACATACAGTAGTCCCTCAATATAGCGTAACTCGATAAGACATAGATTTTGATATAACATAGTCTTTCTCCGATCACCAAATAAATCCTATTCTTTAATTAATTTTACCTCGATAAGACGTAAGTTTATAGCGTAGATTTTGGTATAGCATAGGTTTTTCGTATATAGGATGTCAATAATTCCTTTAAACAAAACTTAATATAACATAGATTTTGAAATCATGAAAAAATGGGATCCAAAAAGTTTGAAAAACCTAACTGTTTTATACCTTCAAAGATTAAAAAATATATTAAATACATGAAGTTACTTTCATGTAATACTTTTGTCATATTTACAATAGATGTTCACCTTTGGATTTTTTTTATTATGTTATCTTTGCCTTTTTTGTCATTTTCCATAGTAAATTAAATAGACTTTATCGAGGCACTACTGTATTTAAGAAAACAAGCCAAATAGTTTTGCAATAGTAAAAAAAAAAAATCCAAATGTAAACTATATAAACAGCAGGAAATTCAAAAATGAAAATTGACATTTTAACCAATAGAGTCTATAGTTATTGGAACTCTCTTTTAGAGATATTAAGAGATGCATGAAATATAACGAAGTTCAAAAAAGGAATTGACAAAGAACTATCTAACATTAATTATGGTTTTCAACAAAAGATTGTTTATGAATACATTTTTATGACAAATCTTTTTAACATCAAATCAAAAGGATATGTGAAATACATGCTAACAAAACCCCGCCTAAATTTCATCTTTGAATTACATAATCCTCTTACGGTATCTATAATTGTATTGCAAAAATACTACATACACACTGGAACCTTATTATAACCTCACTCAGTGTAACATTAATTTTGCTATAACTGCAGTGTTTGGCCTAGCAAATTTTTTCTCTTCTTTTTCTATATGATAAGGCCCCCAATATAATGGTAAATTTCTAACATCAATTTTGCTATAACATTAATTTTACCAAAACCTCTGAAATGGCAATGGTGAGAAAAAAGTTCAAATGTTCAATTTTGAATGTAAATACGACACAATGGATTCTTGGTCTAAATCGGTACAAAAAAAGAAAAGAAAGTAGTATTGAATTTCAGGTAAAATTAATCTTATAATTGATTTTGACCAGAGAAGTGCTGAACAATGCACTTTCGGGGAGTCTTGTGCCCCCTCCTCCCTAGAGACAAAAAAGCAACCAAGAATTATGTTTTTATAAATAAATGCATATCATCCTTAAATCCTAGCCTTTTTGGGTTTTTACTTCGTTTTACATGTTGAACTGAGGACTTTCCTAAAGGCAATAGTAGGTAAATGCTGAAATGACCATTACGGGCTTGGTAAATAACTTGTCTATGGTTTTGTTTATTTCATTTGTTTCAACTATGATACTCTGCGCAGTCTTAATGCTCTTCAGAGTACGCCTGAAATTGGAATGGTCTTGCCTTCTGGGCGGCAGAATGCACCAAATGCCATTCATTTGTGTGTAAAACAAGTACCATACGTAAGGTAAGTTATATTGGTTCTATATGAAGGGATTTGACTTGCCTGGGAGGTGGTTGCCCGGGTACAAAAACAAACAAACAACTAATCCTTAAATCCTCTTATTTGTTTTTGTTTATTTCTATTCGAGTCAAATCTGTGGAGTAGGTAATATGATCTTTATATCCTAAACTTTTTAAGAAAAAAAAAGCAAATAAAAGCTTAAGAATGTATTTTTTGGCCAAAAAGGGTCGACCCTCAATGTAACACCAAATTTGCTATAACAACAAATTCCTTACTAGCCAAAAATTGATGTTATAACGAGGTTTCAGTCTTTACATTTTAATTGGTTTTTTGTAAAACTGTGAATTACTATTTATATAGTTATCAAGTTTTATGAATCCAAATATGTAGTTGGGGAGATTTGGACAAACAAGTTATGTAAAAGTGAAACGACAAAGAAAGAGACATAAGACAGGCCAGGAGGCCTAAGAAGAAGTCTCTCAACTTCCAGTACTCCAGAAAATAAAAATTATCGCAAAACGTAAATTGGGGTGCAAAAAATATGTTATACCAAGGGTACGCTAAGCCAAATGTATGCTAAATCAGGGTTAAAATTACGAAGACAATGATCATTTCGGTTTTTGTATGAGAAAAACATATGTTTAACAGGAGTGTTTGTTAATGCAAGAGGTTGTTATTCAGTAGAACCTCTATATAGCATCCGTTTTTGGGGAATGGGTAAAATGCATGC
This sequence comes from Limacina bulimoides, assembly GCA_009866985.1. NCBI lineage: Eukaryota > Metazoa > Mollusca > Gastropoda > Pteropoda > Limacinidae > Limacina > Limacina bulimoides. Next base: position 2,040 of record SWLX010000034.1, on the reverse strand, counting down.
TATATGAAAGTGTCCAATATATCAAGGTTTCATTCATTCTTAATCAATCAAATATAGAAAAAGTATCGTCTTCTCCTATAGAGAAATGCTTTGCCATCATCTTTTTATACCAGACAGTCAAATAGCTGTTCTGTTCATCGAATAGCTTGTGTTGAGCCTCTTCCTCCAATCAATCGCTTTCCCCAAAAAACCAGCAATCTCAATCGATTTTCTTGATATGCCATCTAAGATAGTGCACAACAGGCTAGATTTGGCAATGCCTACATTAGCTGCAAACTTTGTTTTGTTTAATTTGCCTTCCTTGGCCAACAGTGGGTCATATTCCTGTATTATTTCTATCTTTTCTTTCATGTCTAGTGTTAGAAAATTAAAAAAAAGCGTTTTTTCTTGAAATTTAACTTCTAAGTAGTGAACCTTGATATAGTGAACACTTTGATATAACATACTTTTTGCCCACTCCCCAATTGTGTACGCTATATCAAGGTTATACTGTACAACCTCTTTCTGATCTTATCATCCACATAATAAAATTCTTGCACCAATTTCATATGAAATAAATATAAATGTCCATTGGGAATACATGTACTTTATTTCGCTTTTTTCTGTCCATGGGAATCTACAGTTTTTGGGTGGTGATGGACAAACATATCAGAAATTTTTCTCAAATATAGACAGCCATCGCTTTTCGTTTTACCCCCAGACCACCAATCTTTGGAATAAATTGCCACTGGAGGTTCGTCTTGAAACCAATATGGACATATTTACATCACAGGTCAATAAGATCGACCTTGTGTCCCTCAAAATTTAATCTGAACTTTAGCTTTTTATAACACAATGACTTGATTTTATAGATTTGGCTTTTAATGGCCAATTTTACCATTCAAATATGTGTTACCATTAATTGCTGTTATACATTTATATATTTATACTTTTATGCAATAAAAATTTTTAAGATCTTACAAATATATTTTACATAAAAATTAAACATACACAAACTCATTAAGGTGATACTTAATTACCTATTTTAAATTGAATAAAGAGCAACATCTGTGATTTTTGTGATAAATATTTTCTATATTATTTTATTTAAATTATGATTGCATTAAAAATTTTTTTTTTACAAAACTATTCATATATAGTGGTGGATATGATCTTACACACCATTGATAAATAGATAAAATTTGATAAAATATCTGTGGTACTATATATTTTATAAGATCATCAAATATAAGTTAATAATATTCAATTAAACTCTTACATAAGGTGAGGTTTGATCTGGCAAACCATTGAATAACTTATAAATATATACATATATTATATATATATATATTTTTTAAATGATAAACTATCTGTACTAAATGAATTCCATTCAGATTATTTGATGTAGTATTATGCTCCACCTTCATATTACATATTAAAACATCTTATCATACCAACAAGATCTTAAATAACTATCAAGATTCATGCAATACCATTAAGCTATTATATAGTATACCAACAACTATAATACCTACCCAATTTATTTGCATTGTTAAGCAATATTCCAACATGAAACATCATTGCCACTCATCAGTATTCTTTGAAATCATTGCAAAATTACACTTATAAAGTTATATATATAATGTATTGTAGCAAGGCAAACACATCTAAGTTTTATCCTTTTTAGAGAGTTAAACATGTTTTATTATGTAAATAAAGTCATTGTTTTTAGTCCCGCCACATAGTCTGGTCAGGGAGAAGTCCTCATTCCCTGACCAACCAGCTTGACAGGAGACACCCTGTCTTTGGTGCAATCATCGCCTGGCGAGCATACCAATTATCAAGAAGACGAAGATGAAGACGTACGTCGACCACAGATGAACCGATCACTACAGATTGTTTTTTTTTTTCTTTTAACTATATCTTAAAACAGTGTTTTCAATTTTTAAGGGTAATCTAAAATCCCACAATGGCTGTGCTAATAAAGAAATCAAAGAGAAAAGATGGTAGAATGATTTAAAAACCGTCCCGTACGTAACGCAAAATCAACCTCATAATTAT
>SWLX010000033.1:0-11965 GCA_009866985.1 Limacina bulimoides | reverse complement strand
CTTATTTTTTTTAACATCAAATAACTTAAAACTTTTAATCATAAGGCATATTTAATTTAAGAAACAAATTCAAAATAAACTGTTGAAATACAAGTTTTTTTAACTCACTGAATCCCTCAATATTTTGACTGACTTAGACCTCATGGCATTCAAAAAATGATACAAAAAAGAATTTTGATAATAGATTTTTCAAAGTTCACATATGTAATGATGAAACATAAACAAATCAAAAACCGAAAACAAAAATATTTTATCTTTAATACTTTTGTTTTAAGACAAGATCAAAAACAGGTGTTGAAAAAAGCCAACGTCGCAACAGGTGTGAAATTTGGATTCAGAGAGTTAAGCTATTTATTACAAGGAAAAATAAAACATTTTATATTTTTTGTGCTCCACTGGGCCTCTGTGTGATAAAAATACTTTTTTTTTTCTTCTCATCATCTGATGTGGACTCTCAGCTTTCTGAAAAGGTAAATAACTTGTAAATAAGTTAAAATATGGCTGATATACGGGTCTTCCAAGCCTCTAGCAACAAAAACGTTTGAGATAGACCATTGTTGTTGTTGTTGTTATTGAACTAGTAGTTTGTGAGCATTAGCCTTTCAACCTCGTCGCCCCAGGGGCTCCTGCTTAATACATTATTTCTTAGAATAGTTACAGGAGTCCTGTCCTGTGACGACGGTCTGATGTCATTGGGAAATAGTTGCAAGTTTGCTGTAATTATTTTTGTGTGGAATATAAGAAATTAGACATATCTGGTGTGTTTGAAAGGAAACATCCTCTCAAGTCTGTCAATCTTCTGCAGTAGAGAAGGTAGTGTTCTACTGTTTCAGTTTGGTAGCCACAGAGTGGGCAGGCAGCAGAATGTGTCACTCCTATCCTATTAAATAGGATAAATTTTACTAAAGTTTAGATGATGGTTGAGAGGTACAGTAGTCCCTCGATATAGCGTAGATTTTGGTGCACACTAAAAATTTATGTTATATCAAAATCTACCTTATATCTAGGCATATTCAATTTACTATGGAAAATGATAAAAAAGGCAAAGGTAACATAATCAAATAAAACCCAAAGGTGAACATCTATTATAAATACCATGAAAGTATTACATGCAAGTAAACTTCATGTATTTGATATATCTTTCAATCTTTGAAGATATAAAACAGTTAAGTTTTTCAAAGTTTTTGATCCAATTTTTCCTGCTTTCAAAATCTATGTTATATCAAGGTTTTTTTAAAGGAATTATTGACTTGCTGTATGCAAAAAAAACCTATGGTATACCAAAATCTACGCGATAGACTTACGTCTCATCGAGGTAGAATTAATTGAAAATAAAAGGATTTATTTGGTGATCTGAAAAAAACTATTAAATCAAAATCTATGTCTTGTCGAGTTCGCTATATCGAGGGACAACTGTATATGCTGAGTTCTTAATTGAAAAATTAGTGATTGATCTTTTCTTTTCAATTTGTTGATTGGGTCATTTATTTGTAGTTTGACCATGTGTCTGTTCACAGGCCTTCCTGTCTTTCCTGTAGCCCATTTGTTGAGCCAGTCCTCTTTTAAGTTTATTTGATTATCTGGCAGTAGGTGCTATAGGCCACTGGGATTTCAAGCTGTGGAAGGTTTGCACCTCTCTTGGCTAGTTCATCAGCTCTTTCCTTTCCTGGTATCGAAGTGTGCGCAGGAATCCACTGTAGTGTTACCTTTATGTGATGTCTACTTATTAGATGGTGTATGGCCCATATCAACTGTGTTATATCCTTGCTCACATCTGTTTCTGTTTCTAATGTTTGAAGTGTTGATAAGCTGTCCGTGAAAATGACGACATGTTTTGCTGCTAGTGTGTGTGTGTCAAATAGAATATTGATGTGATTTGCTGTGCTTGTAATTGCATGTTGTTCTGCTATAAAATTGGAGCAGAAGGACCCGCTAGATTTGAAATTTTCCTTTTTGTTTCCATTGGGCAGATGGATGGTTGCCCCATACCCACCATTTACTGTGCCCTTAAATGCTGAACCATCTGTGTAAGAGTGGATCCATGTTGATGGGTATGTATCAATAGTTTCCAGTGCAGAGCTCTTGAAGACAATTGGATAGGTGTTCTTGGTGCTGCGGTCTAGTAGGTTTAATTTGATGTCTGCTTTCATGAGAGAGAGAGGGGGTGGTAATGTAGGAGGTACTCTTTCTAAGGGTTCTCCGAAATTAGTGAATCAGGGAGGTGACGGTCAAAATCAGATTTTTTAAAGTTAATACTTTATATTGCCAATTCAATTGTTTCTTCCATTAACAAAGTATGGAACATAATTTTGTTAAATTCATTACTTAAAGCTTGTGAAGACATAAACTCCATACATTAACTAATCAGTACATTTATTTTGCTATGACCTAATTAGAAAATGCTTTTGTAGCTCTGGTTACCGATTCAGAGTTTTTGGATATGTTCCTTCAGATTAAAAAAGTGGTTGGTCATGGTTAAATGCCCAAAAAAAAAAAGAGTTTAGCAATCTTTTATGTCTTTATCAATGTTTAAAAAAAAGGAACAATAAAAGGGATTATCATACCGTTGCGTTGCAAAATAGACTAGCTTTAACAAATGTTTTTGAAGGTCTAGAACTGTGTCAAGGACAGAATTTGTATTTTTATTGGGCTTCCACTTCTCTGCCAAGATTATGTTTGGGTGATCTTTCTCAAGCTTTTTTAAGTGCTCATACAGCTCTAGTGCAGCTCGGTGTCTTCTAGTCTCTAGAGACTCTATGTTAGTGTGCATCTCACAGGCTTATGTAGGTGAGGATCTCATTCCACCTGAGATGAGTCTAAGGGCATGGTTTTGGACTGAGTCAGGGGTTGTTTTTGTTGTATTACTTCATAAATTTTGTAAGTTGATGTTATAAGAAGACAACTTTGGCGTATCCAAGATATAGGCTCCTCAGTGTGTTTTTATCAGCTTCCCAATTAGTGCTGGCAAGTCTTTTGATGAGGTTAAGTCTCTTTGGGGCCTTTGACCTAAGGTTGTCTGAGTACTTTTTCAGATTTAGTTTGCTGTCTAGCTGGACACCAAGATATACTGGGTTCTCGTCTTTCACTAGATGTGTTCCATCTATGTTAAGATCAATTGTCTCATTAGCTAGTTTATAGCTCCTTGTAAACACTTAGTTGACTGTTTTCACGGTGTTGATTTTTAATCTCCATAGTCTACAATAAACTCCTAACGAGTTGAGGTCTTCCTGTAGTCTACGCCTGCTGATGTTTGTTGATGCCCCTGTATGCCATATGACTAGGTCGTCAGTGAATAAGGCCTTCTCAATTTTCAAGATTTTCGAGATGTCGTTGAGGAACACCAGGAAAAGAGTACAGCTTAGAGGAGATTCTTGGGGGAGCCCTACCTCAAGAACTGCTTTTGAAGACAATGTGTCATTCACTTGGGTTTGAATAAGCCGGTCAGTGAGGAATGACTTTATCCAAGTATACATGTTCCCCTTAATACCTATATTCTGCATTTTCAGAAGGAGTCCTTTCCTCCAGATCCTGTCATAAGCTTACTGCAAATCTATGAATACTGCTGTTGTCTGTTCACCTTTCTGGAATCCATCAATTATTCTCTGAGTGAGCCAAAATAGCTGATCCTCTGTCCGGCATTTGCTCCTAAACCCTGCTTGGATATTAGGCAAGAGGATTAAAAAATACAGGCGTTAATTAAGGATTCTTTCACAGTTTACCTAAGCAGGATGTAAGTGATATGTCTTTAGCTTTTAGGCTCATTTGTTCTCTTTCCTGGCTTTATGACTGGTGTGATTGTCGCTAGTTTCCATGCTTTTGGTAGAAGTACCATCAGTCCATGTTTCGTTAAAAAGTTTCAGGACTAGTGACTTCCCTTCACTTCCAAGATTTTGGATCATCTCATTGTGAATCTTGTCTTGTCTAGGGCTCTTCCATTTTTTGAGCTTCTTTACAGTATTGTCTAATTCTCCTAAGGTCAAGGACTCGTCAAAGATGCTTGGTGACATCAGCTCTCTAACCTTTTCTTTTAACACACGCAGTAGTCCTTTATCAAGATCTGTCTTTTTTGCTGCTCTTATTTACACAGCTGATTGGCTGTCTGTGAATATATCTAGGTCTTAAGGTCTGAATTCTCAAATTCTTGCTCTAGTTTTTGAATTGTCTTGTTGATCAGTGCTTGGGACTCGGTTAATTGAATTTCCGACTCCAACTCCCTGTACTCCTGACTCGTTACCCCTAAAAAAACACCGACTCCTGACTCTTTTGCCGTAGCAAAACTTTAAACCGAAAAAAAAACCCCAGAAAATGATTTCAAAAATTGGAGTCAGGAGTCGGTCTAATATTTCTGACTCCCGACCCTTTTCCCCACAAAATCTCCAACTCCCGACTCCCAAGCTCTGTTGTTGATGACAATAATAACTGCATCATAGTTATTACAGTATTTTCCACATGGGCCATATATTTCGATGGTATCTTGTTATCCTCATTCATTTTTTTGAACCTTTCTAATTTTAGTGCAGCACTTCTTTCCCTGTGTATGTTGAGAGGTGGGAAGTTTATTACGGAACCATATCCTGCATCAACTGATGCCTTAAAGGCAGAACCGTTAGTGTACGAGTGGATCCAGCTTCGTGGATAGGAGTAAATGGTTACCAAAGCAGAACATTTTGGTGTCAGAGGATTGTTTTCTTTTGTGTTGTTATCCAAAAGCGTTTGCTAGATTTCGGGTTTTATAGTTTGGAGGTGTGGCGAAAGATTTGGAGGGACTTTTAACAAAGGTTCTCTTTTATCAGGTAGATGGTGCCTTTGTTGAAGACTAATGACGGTGTCAAGTACAATTGTTGTCTTTTCTAGTCTTTGATTAGGCTTCCACTTATCTACTAGAATTTTATTAGGGTGGTTGTTTTCTAGTCTTTTTGGTCTTTCATAAAGGCCCAATGCTGCCCTTTCCCTTCGAATCTACAATAGTTCAATATTTGTGTGGATCTCACAGGCAGCTGTTGGTATAGCCCTCATTCCTCCAGAAATTAAGCATAGAGCCTGATCTTGGATGGAATCTTTATGAGTTCTTTGAAGTTTTGTTGCATATATTTTGTAAAAGTTTGTAACAATAGAATAGCTGAAGAACCCTCCGGGAATCTGGTGGAAGGCCTGAAGATTCCATAAATTCGATCTATTTCATCTCAAATTGTAATTTAAGTTTCTTGATTTATGTTTTTAATATGACAATTGATTTAAGTCAATTTTGATTAATTCTATTTGGTATATGCTGAAGAACCTGTCCACAGATGAAAATTAAAACAAAAACCTTATTATTAGAGCTTTTTTTTGCATAAAATCGTGATTAATGTGGCTAAATGTATTTTCAAGATTAGTTCAGTAAGTGATTTTTTGGGCTTTTCATATGATTTCCAGGTCATTGACTTCAATGATAATAAAGTTTAAAACCCCTCAAGTTTAAAACCCCTCAGGCATCAAGTTAAATTAAACTAAAGTAGCTATTGATTTAAGCTACTTCACTTAAATTGTGGTTCAAGTGCCTAGATATATTCTTACAAGGCAACTGAATTCCATTACATTCAACTGCAATGTGTACAAGCTAAATCCCCTGGCAAAAACCTGTTGCAGTATGAAACAACCTAAATATTTGAGCGGTTTCCATTGTAGTATGTCATTGTGCTTTTTTTAATAAGTTATTCATATGAAAATATTATATTAATTGGATAACAGATACTTCCATATTGAAAAAATGAACAATTCAAAGGTCTACTACTCTTTCCAAAATTGTGTTGCATATCTTCTTAGATTTAAAGTAACTGTTTAGTCCATAGTGTAGTATTTACTTAACCCCTTGTATGGAATTAATTTCCCTGGTTTTACGGGATTATTTTCAAAGCTGGGTATTTACCAGGGGGCCACCGCTCCTCATAATTCTTTGATCTTTTGGTTTCTTTTCATTCTAACTTTTGATTTCTTAACTTCACGGGCCTTCTAAACTTTGGTCAGTACCGTCCCTTTTCCTTTCACAGTGGATATTGCTCACTTCGATTCTTTGACAGTACTCGATCAAACAGATCCGAAGTTTGACATCGAATATACATTCTCCGGCCGTGAGTGGACAGCTTCGCTGCTGGTCTTGAGGTAACCTTCTTGCTTTGCATGTGAGAGGACCCGGGTTCTTTTCGGCCGAACACACTTAGACACAATACCATTCGCACTTCTAGAAGTGGGAATGGTATTGAGTCTAAGTGTGTTCGGCCGAAAAGAGTCTCATGGAAACTATGGGCTCAGCAGTGTGCGTTTCCTTGTCTCGAGTCGGAATAAATACCTAGTTCGATTGAAGGTGAACAGAAAACCTGAAAATCGCCAAAAACTAGGGTAGAGGGATATGTATGGGAGCATACATGTCGGAACGATGTCAAAAATCAGTATCAAGCCCAAAAAGAATGATGGCTGAAGTCGGATTCGAACCCGAATGCAAAGTGAGAAGGTTACCTCAAGACCAGCAGCGAAGCTGTCCACTCACGGCCGGAGAGTGTTTACTATATTCGATGTCAAACTTCGGATCTGTTTGATCGAGTACTGTCAAAGAATCGAAGTGCAATATCCACTGTGAAAAGAAAAGGGACGATACTGACCAAAGTTTAGAAGGCCCGTGAAGTTAAGAAATCAAAAGCTAGAATGAAATTCAGCAACGACTTCATGGCACAGGCACCACGCCAAGTACGAAATTTTGGTTTCTTTGAATTATATTTAAAAGCTATGTTTTAACTTTACTTCATTGAAAAAATATTAAAATCCATGAAGAACTTTTTTAGTTATCTTGGTTTTAAGAAATAAGATCCCTACCGCAATTGCCTCGTCAAGAGTAAAATCAGGGAAACTTAATCATGAGGTGGCGATGCATATGCAATCAGTTATATAAGGACAGAAAGTTGATCTTGTAAACATGTCAATAAATGACAAGAAAAAAACTCTTTTTTTTTCAGAATTGGATATGGCTCCTCCTTCAAATGGAAATTCAACAAGATATGACAGTACTGGGGTAACAGAGTCAGAGACTCAACAGATGCCAGAGATCATTACTGAAAATGTTCTTGATGAGCATTATAGATATGTCAAAGACCCATCTGGGTACACTGTCTATTCCAGGAGGTGGTTCCTGTTGATTGTGATATGTATAATCAACTTCACAAATGCAATGGTAAAAAACAGATTTGTGTTCTGCCCATTTTATAACATTATCAGTAAATTAGCTGTCTTTTTTATGGTAACTATTAATTTTTATGCAGTTAATTACCTAAGATATGTTTCTTTCAATATAATTCTTTTTGGGTTTTTAAGGCTTTTCAACTCTACAACAGTTATGATGCCTATATTTGTTTGGATATAATACCACTCACATGCATCTAATTTCTGATTTGCTTCTGAACTGAAAATCTATTTGTACAATTTGTTTTTTAATTTACTTGTGTTTCTAAACGTAAACCTAGTTAAAAACATATTATTTTTTCAGTCACTGCCCTAGAAAAAAAATGCATTCTAGGTGGGAGTTCTGAAAATTCTCTGTGTGTTTCCTATAATTGGTCAGATATCTCTTGCTGCTTTTCATTGCTGACCTTATTTAATGACTACACCAATAAAGCTACAGTCATGAAATTTGGCACAAATGTACATCTCTGAGACAGCTCAAAAATGTTTTTCCAAATGTTTGAACTTTCTTCTTTTTCTTTTACTGAGTTATGCTCCTTTTGATGACTGGATTGAGCAGGTATGCTCCTTTCAATTTTCTTTTTTTCGAATTTTTGACCAGGTAGGTACTGTAAAGCAATTTTTAGTGATAAGATATTAATATTCTTGAAAATATGTTTTTCTGTCGCTTGATTTAACTACACTTATCAAGCGAGAACCATAAAATTTTGTTCAAATGTGTAGAAAAGAAATATCAAAACTCTTCAACAAATATGATGAGCAGATTCTCTAATCCCCCATAGACAGGGTGTTGCATTAGGATAGCCACCCCCTCCACAGCAAAACAGGGCAGTACCTCAGCATAAAACTCTACATTTTTGAAAACCACTTTCATTTTAATTTCTCTGTGCAAAAGATTAGAACTTTTCCTTTATTAACCAACATCTGGTAACGGTTTTTGTAATCCATAGAAAACCCTTGTTTTGGGTCCTTTTTTTAATATTTTGATAGAATACAGGGCATAAAATCAGTCAATGGCGACATTTTTTCTTATAGGATATGTCTTTTTAAAGCTCTTATCCTAGTCTCTGTGTTTTATTAATCGAAAATGTTTTAAAATAAAAAATATTATTTAAGAGTGATTTCTTCTCAATCTTTAACTGAAAATGGACACAAAATCTCACATTTTTTGTTTTCTATTGATTGTGATTTTTGAACAAATTGGCCATTTTTCTTTTTTTTGTATCTTAACACTTTGTTTTTTGGCTTCAAAATGATATATCGTACTAAGCACCACAACAATATTTGACAATGTCATTGTCCTTATTCTTCATGGGCCATCCCTTAAAATGTCATTCTACAGTGAACCGATCTTTTTTAATACACTTTACAAAACAGGTAACCAGAGGTTAGTCAGTGAAAGGAATGTTCCGACTTCATGCACTCACAAAGAAACATAAATCAATAAGCTTCTTAGAGATGTTAAATTTTATGCTGTGGTATGGCAAAGTTTAGCTGTGGAGGGGTGGCTATCTTAATACAACACCCTGTAGTTTGGTCGGCATGTTGGTTGGCATGATCAGTTCTCTGATGGAGCAGTGAAATGGAACACTTTTCTATATTGTCAATGTCAAATTTTATTTAAAGGTTGCTGAGTTGTTTGTGGCCAGTTTTGAGTTTAAATCAGAGCCTATTGTAAGTTTACATTTATTGTTTAATTCCTTATCCTAGTATCATTTACTAGCGGCTTCGCCGCTAGTCGCGTGCAGTCCGAGGCATATATGGATTGTCGACCTACCGTACTCGCGCCTTCGGTGCTCGATAATCAGCCTCCCGTGCAAAATAAAGAGTGAGAGATAAAGAGAGACAGAGAGAGAGAGAGAGACAGATGAAGAGAGGGTGAGAGAGAGAGGAGAGAGAGTGTGATAAAGAGAGATAAAGACAGAGGGAGGCATATATGGATCGTCGACCCCCAATACTCGCGCCTTCAGCACTCGGTAATCAGCCTCCCGTGCAAAATTGGATCAAAGAAGAACGGGGTTCAGTATTTTTAAGATCTGGAACAGTATCTGAAGCACCATATTTAAGAATTGTAACCCCTAAAATATGTATCCCATCCAGATAAACTTACTTTAATTCAATCGAATATTTGTATTGAGAAGTCAATTGTAGCTTGACCTTATTTTATTGTTGTTTATATTGCTTTAAGAGGTCTTTTGTAGCTTAGTGCCATGTTTTGATTACTTCTCTGAGTTCCGCGTCCCGTACCAATACTATGTTGTTGATGATTTCTGTGAGGTCAGCGCATCGGAAAAATGAAGTTTTTCCTCTTTTGTGGGGCCACTTTTTATATTTATTTCCTTATTTTGGAGAAAAAAAATTTGCCCATGTCACTTTCGTTGCTTAAAGCAATTCAATTAAACAAACCGCATCAAAATCGGCCAACAGCTTCTGGAGTTATAAAGGAACAAACATACACACACACAAACATACATACATAACTGTTCTTTTAAGGGTTAAGATATTTGTAATTGTAACTAATGTTTGTTTATATCATAAACAGAGAACACGATTCTGAAACGAAGTACAGTGCGTTTCAAAACAAAGCGGACCAACATTTTCGCCTGCATATAAAAAAGTTTTTTGTGTAGACTCAAGGAATTTTACAGAATGGCTTTTTTATATGTACCATTGACTCCATATGATTTTTAGCTTTGTATTACAAAAATAGAGAATGCTATGGTATTAAGCTTCTACTACCCCTTTTTTAGAAAGATTGACTCTTTTCAACGCAGTGAGTTTTGGGTGAACATGTCCTTTGACCAAATATCGACGATGGCAAGGTTAAATATTGTTATAATGCTTAGTATGATATATGATTTTAAAGCCAAACAACTAATGAAAGTGTTTAGATACAAAAAAATTAAAATGGACAATTTTTGAACAAATCCCATTCAATTGAAAAAGAAAATATGGAATATTGAGCCGATTTGCCGTTAAGAATTGCATAAAATCACACTAGAATAATATTTTTGTTATTGAAAAACATGTTTAAACAAGTTTAAACTTAAGATACAGAGAGTAGGATCAGAGCTTTAAAAAGATGTATCATATACGAAAAAATGTCACCGTTGGATGATTTTATGGCCTGTATTCTATCGAAATATTTGAAAAAAGTGACCAAAACAGGGGTTTTGTATGGGTTACAAAAACTGTTACAGGAAGTCAGATAAAAGAGAAAAAATGTGATGAAACTTTGGAATTATCAATGACACATTCTAAATGTTAGATGTGAAAATTTTCATGAAAACCCTTAAATTGAATTGGAAGATATAGCGAATCTAGAGGGTCTGCTTTGTTTTGAAACAGTAGGTATGATGTGGAGGGAAAAAAGAAGATGGAGTGAATCGAATGAAGAGGCCATTTATATCATATTTCAATTGGCAGCGAGATGACATAACATGATACGCGGAGTAAGCATCAACTGTATTGATGAGCCAAAACCAAATCTTGACCAAAATTACCAAATCAGAAATCACTTGCATTTGTTTGTTGTTGTTGTTGTTGTTGTTTTTTTTTCGTACCCGGGCAACCACCTCCGAGGGAAGTCAAATTGGTCTAGATAGAACCAATTTGACTGACCTTACGTATGGTACTTGTTTTGCACGCAAATGCAAATTATTTGGTGTGCTCCGTCGCCCAGAAGGCAAGACCATTCCCATTTCAGGCGTACTTTGAAGAGCGTTTAGACTGTGTCGAAGATATAACCATAGCAAACAACAAAACTATGGACAAGTTTTATTTTAGAGGACCATAATGATCATATCAACATTTTGCTATCACCTTCAAGAAAGTCTTCAGTTCAACATGTGAAAAGAAGTTAAACCCTTAAGCTTATCACTTGCATTTCAAAGATAGGGTGCCAAAGTTACTTGGGATGTTTCTTTCAAGCGACTCCATTCAGACTGGAAATCGTTGATATAGACTATGAATTAAGAGAAAATATAACATGGAAAAATTATACACAGATAATGATTTTTACAAACCAACAGAAAACGCAATACTCCAAAACCATTAATTTAGAGCCTTAAATCAAACAGAAATAGAAACTTTCACTGCATTCTGCAACAGCGTTATGAAGGAAGAAAAACTTGCTGAGCAGAAGAAATCACAATGCGTAACAGTGCGTGATCAAATTATAATGGGTATAAGAAAATAATCTATCAGAGAAGAAGTTCTCAAAAAGTCATGGGATCTTCAGACCCTAAGAAAAGAAGCCATGCAAATTGAAAATGAAGCTCAGGGAGGAGCCGAAATGTTTGGTGAAATCAACAAGCTAGGAAAGTACTCATACCATAACATTTGTTTGTTTGTTTGTTTGTTTTGTTCCAGCACCGTTTAGGCTATTCGCCTATATTAGTATCCCAGAGCGGGGATGAACAGCCCCCTCTCCCATATCCCAACGGAAGCCAGGAGTATAAGAGATGCCTACCAGGCTGGATGCCGGGAGACTCTAGAGCTTTCTGGTTAGCCCACTCGATGGTCTAAGTGCTATGATACTACGAGTACTCTTAGGGGGCAGAATCAGTGCAATGATTGCTTTTGTGCAGGGCAATTACGTAATTTGCCATTACGTAATGTGACGGACCAAAATATTAAAACAAAACCTTTACGAACTTACCAAGTGGGCAAATTCATTGAATATGGTTTTAAAGAAATCTTTATCAAGACGTATGGGTTTTCCCGAAAATAAGCGGAAAAGATGTCCGCACCT
>SWLX010000032.1:0-12004 GCA_009866985.1 Limacina bulimoides | reverse complement strand
CCCCCCCCCCCCCCCCCCCCCGTCGACTATCAACATATGCCGACACGGCGAAGCCGCTAGTATTAAATATAGAATTAAGAAGGAAAAACTCCAAAAAAGCTAAAAAAAGACATAAGTAGGTCAACTATCAAAATTTTTGAAAATGAAACGGAATATGATGATTTGTCATCCCGGGGGTCCTTCATACCAAAAACCAGCCTCCTAAGTCAAAAACTGTTGCCTACAAGGCTTATTTTGCGGCCAATTTCGATTTTTTCATTAAAACCGGAAGTAGTTTTCCAAATTTTTAAAAATGTCGATAGGTACTCATTATCAAACTTAAAAAATCCCTATATGCAAAATTTCAAGTCTCTTAGTGGTTTGGTTCGATCTACAGGCGCTTTCATATTTAATAGAGAATAAAGAAGGAAAAACTTTTAAAAAAGCTAAAAATCGCCATAAGTACCTAGGTCAAAAATAAAAAAATAAAAAATCTGAAAAAAATGCCTGGGGGTATTCACCCAAGGGTCCTTCGTGCCAAAATTCAGCCTCCTAGGTCAAAAACTAATGCCTGAAAACCTTGATGACACCAGACACACAGAGAATTTGAATACTGAAGGACCTATTCGTCAGAATGAAGGAGGCCGTTTGTCTCCTTCTATCTTTTGAATACGCGGTCCAATAAATAAAAAATCAGTATCGGATAGTGTCAGGATACAGACTGAAACACACCGTTTCTGTGGATTTAAACAAGCTTGATGCAATGTCAGCTATTTTTTACCCAATCCTATTACACAAACACCAGGCATATTTTTGTGTTTCGACTTTTGAAGTCTCATCAGTGAGGCTCAGGTTCCTCGTTCATATAGAAGAGGACCCTGAGCCTCACTGATGAGAAGTCAAAAGTCGAAACACAAAAATTTGCCTGGTGCTTGTATGAGGTTTGGGAGAAAAACAGCTGACATTGTATAAATTTGACACTTCTAACAAAACTTATAATCCGTGGTTTTTTACTTGTATCATAAACATAGAAGCTTTAATCGAAAGTATACATAATCAGGACCCTTGTGGTGAAAAGTTTTGGTTGAAGAATAATACAGAAGAGAACGTTTTAAAGACTGGTCATTTAAGAACAAAATATCCAAACCATTCCCTAGAACCAAACATTCAAAATGATATGCAAGCTATGCACTATCAATTTCAATATGTTGCCCTTCGACTAAAAATACCTATAAGTAAAAGTTGGAGGCATTATTGCATCTTTTGATCAAACACTTCCTCTCCTGCAAAACCTCATTGGACGGTTTTCAAGTTATTGATACCAAGCAGGTAGAAGATTCTTAAGGATTTTGACAGAATAAACACGTCCTTGTCATTAAATGAGAAAAATAGCAGAGAACTTTCGCTTAGATGTGACCAATCGAGCCCATAAAAGACTCAATGGAACCCTAATTAGATAAAGAAACTAAGCTAAATAAGATTTGTTGTACAAATATGATATTTTATTTTTCAAACATTCATGTGAATTCTGATTATAATTGAATTGACATGTTAATACATAAATCATTCAAAAAAAGAAAATAAATGTTATGAAAATAATCATTAAAAATGGTTTATGTGTGAGACTCTTCAGCTTACAAAAATCCTTAATAGTATGGGCGATGTACTATATTAAGACACCATTATTGTGTATTTGAACTGACCTTTACCAAATTTGGCATAAATAAAGGTCAAATTGTTGTAAAAAAAGATGTACGGTAATATAAAGATACATATAGAATTAATCCAAAATAAATCTTGGATAACCACTAAATATTTCAGTTTTTCATAAATCACTTCTACTTTCAAAATCTATATATTTTGCAAAGAAAAAAAAACATCAGCCCAAATTCGACATGAGTATACATCAATAAACAAAAAAGTTATAGGGTTGTTTGAACATAAGGTAGATTTTGCTAAAAAGAAAAAAAAAATCTAAACATACTCATTTAAAGAAAAACAAGTACTTAAAAGAAAAAAATTACACATAAATGCCAGTCATTCCTTTCAAACAAGCTTTCAAAAACTACAAATATTTGGAAAGTTTTGTCCACTTCATATCACTCAAAACTAAAAATACATACAAGAATGCTGAGAAAAAAGGAACTTTGAGTCTCTTATTTTCTTTTTGTCTTTTTTTTTTGGCAACTTTATAAGAAAAAAAGGAATATTCAAAACAAAAAAAGTATATGAAAATGTTGTTTCATTAACAGATTGAAAAACCACAGAATTCAGTTAGAAATGGAGTCTATATTATATAGAAACATTTTATGAAATGAGATTAAATCAGTATTTCTTTGTAATTCTGGCAATGGACATGTCAACT
The DNA here is from genome assembly GCA_009866985.1 of Limacina bulimoides. Lineage (NCBI taxonomy): Eukaryota > Metazoa > Mollusca > Gastropoda > Pteropoda > Limacinidae > Limacina > Limacina bulimoides. The sequence continues at coordinate 9,660 of SWLX010000032.1, read as the reverse complement.
AACTTATACAATGTCAGTTCATTGATTTAAAATTGTCATGACCATGAAAACACTCTTAAGATTACAGGGTAGTTTAGTTTTAAAATGTTGTTCCTCATTACCCCATTTTTATTACCACTTTTCGCGATAAAACTATGATTAATTTCTAAAATTATTCTATCATTGGCTTAAGATATTAAAAATAAACTCATTAACTGAAGGCCATTCCAAATTAGAAACTTGTTTCTCATCACCGGGCGCATGTAGAAAAGTCGCCGCATTGAATTTCTTTTTTTTTTGGACAAAATTTCTTTAACAGGAACGATTTTCCTGGGAATAAATGTTTGCCACATAAAATTGCAAAAACCTACTAGAATCACTGAAAGAAGCTTTTTTTTTAGAGGATAACATTTTTTATCATTATTGTGTGCTTTTGAAGGATTTTGATACTTTTCTTCAGGGGTGTATATTCTTCGACATTTCCCATAATGCTGTTATGGGGAAGCTTTTCAAAGTGCAATTATACTGGGGAAGCTTTTCAAGATTTTGGGAAAAAAAGTGCAAAAAGAGAGGAAAAGAAGCAAGAAAGAGGGACAGGGTGAGGAAGGGGGCATTCTTGGGAACAAATTTGTCCCTTCTTGTTTAACAGGAAGAAAATTGTCCCTTTTAAGAAACATTTCAATATTTTAACGCTGAGTTTTTGGGGAAGCTTTTCAAAAAGTGTTATGGGAAGCTTTTCAAAAATTTTGAAGAATATACACTCCTGCTTTTCTTTCAATCTCAGATCAGAATCTGAAAAAAAAAGGTGCATGCCTCATCAGGTTTTTGGAAAAGCAGTGATGAGAAACAAGTTTCTAATTCAGAACGGCTATATTCAAATTTAAGAAAGACATGTGAAAATAGATCATGATTTTCTTTCAAAATCTACTTCATAAATGAGGACATTTTTAAACTTAATTGATATTCACAAACATCACAACTTCAATATTATGTTTTTGTCAAATGAGGTATTATGATCAGTTGAAATACACAATAAAAGCACATATTGGTTGATATCGCCTATACTTAAAGTGGAATTGGCAGCTCTATTTTAGCAAAGTGAGCTGTCCTCACATCACCAATGAAAGACATGTCATACGGCAACAACAACAAAAGCAAAAAAAGAAAAAAAATAGAGATTTTGCAAACATCAACTCCTGCAATTGCAGCATGATAAAAATTAGATAAAAGTTTTTTATTCAGGGGTATATATTCATCATAACTTCCCCAATGCTTAATGGGGATGCTTTTCAAAGGTCAATTTATTAGAAAAGAAAAAACTAAATGACGCTTTTAAAACAATGATAATAAAAAGTGGGGCAGAGGGGAAAAAGAAAGTAGGCCTGGGAAAGGGGATAGTTTTAGGGGAGAAATTTGTCCCTTCTCATTTATAGCCAAGAATCTTCCCATTAAGGAAAGAAGTTATGAATGTTTGGGGAAGCTTTTCAAAAGAGGTTATAGGAAGATTTTCAACAGAATATTCAACAGTTTCTTTTACAACTGTTCAATTGGTGGACGGTGCACAAAAAGATTCTTCACCTAAGGGCTCATACAACCATACAAATGTATGGTAAATTTTTATTTGTTACTTAATTTTACTGTGAAAAATATACAATATTTCATATTCAGCAGATAGAAATCAAATATATTAGAAAATTATATCAATTATTTTGCTTTTTTGGTTTGATATTTTTGTCTGAGAGTCCAAAATTGGACAATAAAACACTTAGTTTAGGTCAGGTGCTTAATGTCAAAAGAATGTCAAAATGATGCTAAGACTATAACTTTAAAAATATCAAATTCAATAAACAAACAGGTTGTTAAAATGTGTCCATTAAAAAGGTATAAATCTTTTTTACTTGTTAAAAATAATACATTAATATGTGGATATGTCTTTCTGCACCTTTTTGACTTTTTAGTCAGTTTTTGAGGATTCCATTCAAAATTATGCTCGTAAAAAATAATATAAGTTATTTTTTAGATTTTGTTTAGGGTGTTTGTTTCTGTTTAGGATGCCCTTAGGTTTGAAAAACATTGTGTTTGGGTGCATTTATATTACACTTTAGGGTGCCTGTGAATAAAAACCAAGTATTGGTTGCTTTAAAATATATCGCTTTTTCTTAAAGATTACTGAGATAAGGAGCAGCTAGAGGGAAATTATGATTAAAAAAAACATAAAAAGGATGAAAAGGGGTGGGAACAATGCAGTGTACTCAGAGAGTACTCTACATGAAGAGCAGCATCTGCAAAGAGATAGTTTCATTACTTTTGAGGTCCCTGAACAGCTTTTTTTTCTAATATCAGCACTCTTCAAGATGTGTTAACTCACCTATAAAACGGACAAGAAGGACAACTTATAGGTCTAGAACCCAAAAAACGGCAAAGAATATGAAAATCATTTTCAATATGAGCACTCAATATAGAACTTAATTAGTGTTCTCTTATTATCTATTAATCATGACAAAGTCAACCAAGTGCAAATGTATCTTCAAGTTTCATTTGTTTCTTTTACTGTACACTGCTTTTTTTTCACATGATTTTCAATTACACAATGCACTGTTTTATCATTTTTGTGGCTGGTAATTTTAACATATTAAAGATATCAGTAGTTTGTGCATTTTATTCGAAGAAAAAAATGGGGGGCTCAAGGTACCAAATTGTGAAAAAAAGAGGCTGATATTGTCCAAAGCTGTGATTTTCTCAAAAGAATGCCAACGTAAAATTTGATTTTACTGTCTTTCTAACATTCACAATTTTGTTTGTCCTGCCTTGAATTTTTTGGAGGATTTTTTTATTCAAAGAGGTAAATTCTCTGCTGGATATTTTCGCAGTTTTTTGAAAATTTGCTAAATACAAGAAAATAAAAAGCTCGCAGAGAAAAAAAAACTTTTTTAAGTAAAGTAAAGACATTTTTTTAGGCTGTTCACATTTAATTATGCAAACACACTGTCTTACTTTTTAAACCGTTAAAATGAAACAAATTTGCTTTCTGCATGCCCTTAGCCAATGGTTTAAAAACAATTAAAAGGAATATATTTTCAGGTATTTAATGTACAATTTGTTTTACTTCTGATGAAGTCTCTCTTTATCTTTAAGATCAATTGCTTAGAAAATACTTTTACTAATAGAAAATGTGTATCACTGAAGGTAAATACACTATTATGATGACCATTTCAACCTTCAAAAATGAAAAAAAATCAATGACATACATGTTTTGTATTTGCTTCATAAAGGCCAGTGATCATAACAATTGTTGTAATATGTATGTATTATAAGCTTAGAGACTCATTAAAATTTAAAATCTCAGGTCAACTGAAAATAGTGGCAAGAAAAACAAAACCATAATCTTTAAAAAATCTAAAAATGCCTCTTTTAAACAGAGTGACAGTGACTCAGCACTCTGCACAAACTTTCTTATTGCAATGAAAAAGGAAAGCTCATTAAAAATAATATAAAATACATCTAGATCATTTTGCTAGTTTTTTAGTTATCTTATCTGAAGTGAAACCAGGTCACATCAGGTGTACAAATTGTTGAGATATAGGTTATAGTAATAGCTAATCAACATTGTTTAAATAACATAATAAAGTTCTTACATTAAAAGTCTACAAAATTGCGAAACAAAGCATCAAAATAATCATGTCCAAATACCTTAGCTGTTCAATTCATACTTGCTTCTGATATCCCTTCAAAGTGAAATTGGAATTATTCTTTTCATAGAATCTAGATCACTAATTAGTAGGGAGTTTCATTTGTTTGAATATTATCATTTTCTTCTTTTTATTAGAAAATTATAATTTATTGAAATGACTTGTGAAATTGCCAGCCTAAACTTTGATGAGGTCCTTTTAAACATTTTATTATGAAGAGCGGCGATATTTTGAAGTATATTATATAATTTTTTCATTAGATAGTACTATATGATGATAATTATGTATGCCTTTTTTCTTTTCTAAGTCCATTCATTCAGTGAAATAATTAGAAAAGATTTGATGCACTTATTTGGAATAGAAACTGTTGCAGTTAAAACATATGGCTCAATTAATTAAGCCCTTTTCTTTGAAGGATTTGCCAACCTTAAACAATTAATAATGCACTATTTTACAAGAGTTATGCAACAAAATAAATATATTGACCCTTAAATTACTCATATTTTCGAAACTCAACAAAAAAGGTACTCCTTTCTAATAGCATAAATCAGTAGAATCTTGAACACAAAAAAATCATTTGATTAGAAAATCACTGGAAAGCTAAGCTGTTATTTGATTAGAATTAGAACATTTTAAAAAATGCAAACAACAGTATGCAAAAAATTGCAAACAATAGTATGCTTACTAGAAAATACACAGTAATTGATAATGGCACATTTATTGAACTGTTCTTTATTACTAAATTGGTATGGGATTTGGTAAGTATAAACTTGATTATTAGACAAAATTAAATATTCTTAGGATCAGAGGTATAACTTAAACTTCTTTTTCAAATACTAAAGTATTTGTTTAAGTTTCTTTTTTTTCTAATTCTGAAATCATTCAAACCATTTAACGACGTCTTCCTATTAATCTTGTAAATTCTTTGATGATATTTTCAGTAAAATTGTCACAAAGAAAGAAAAAGGGAGCAACAGGGAATCAACAACTATTATTACAACCCTTTATAATATGTCTATGTTTTTATAGTATGTAATCGTGGCTTATTTTTCAATAACCATAAGTCATATTTACTGTGAGTGTGCCTTCACATAGCAGGCATTGATTACCAAGAGCAAATTATGCACAAACTCTCGAACCCAATTTGTACCGCTTGATGAATATAAGAAAACTTATTCACGAGTGAAAAAAATCAAAACTACAAGTGAACAGATCAGTCTTGGTTCAAATTGTTTCTATCATCAACATTCTAATTTGTAACGTTGACTGCTTTATGATAATAAAGATTACTGTTAGTTATTGTTGATCCTGGATTGCTTAAAAAAACATTCTAAATTCAATTGTCGGTGATAATTATGTCAAGGTGGTTAATTTCTTAGCACAGGATACCGGGATGTAATAGTAGAGTTTTTCAATGATTATTGGAACTTTCAAACTTGTTCATAAATTGACAAATAATCCACTCCCAAGGTCGTGGGTTATACCGGTCAATTTATGAACTTGTTTGAAAATACCAACAACCATTTAAAAACCATATATCAATTGACAACCTAAGCATGTTGAAAATCATGGGGTAAAAAAAAGACAAAAAAGAGTAATCGTACATGTATGACTGATTTGCTATGAATTCAGGTTCATATATGTTTTATCTCTATACAAAAAGATAAAGTTTCTTGTTTACACGTAGTGAGTTTGGTTGGTTGGCCAATTAGACATTGCTTATATTTCTTAAAATGTTTTTGGTGTAAGGCTTTTATCCCTCATATGTTTTTATGTCTAAAATATGCATATCGGGTTATTTGAGTCACTCACTAGTCAGATTTTTCACCCCTCTCGGGGCCTTTTCGATGACTCGAGTCATCGAAAAGGCCCCAAGAAGGGGAAGCGTCTGACAAGTAAGTGACTCAAATAATCCAATATGAAAGATGTTAAAACATGAAGGATAAACTCCTTAAAACAAAAACATTAAAAAAAAAACAGATAGTGAGATACTGATAAAGTTTGAATGTGGGGGAAATCAAATGGGTGACATATTTTTCCCCTTAAAAAGCCCCGTTTCAAAGAATGAACTCTTAGGGTTGAGTCTTAGTATCTAAAAGTCAATTGATACTAACATGCTTAAAACAGCTAAACACATAAAAAAGGATTTACTATGGTCATAGATTTATTACTTGAAAAATTAAAGTTCCATAATCTCAAATCCCTTTTTGTTTTCTGTTAAATGGTATTGGAAATAGACATAGTCTCATTGCCTCATAGACTTAACTTCAGCTTTGCTTAAAGAAAAATATGTCTTGGTAGTTGTGTACCTATCTATCTGTGTTTTCTTTGATGACCTTTTCCACAAATTTACATAATATTTGGCAGGATAAAATATTTTGTTTATTAAGAAACTATTTGACTTTTGAAAACAATAATTGCATTAGAACATACCTGTAATAGGAAAAAAGGTTTCGACAATGTAGCTTGAAACATTCTCATTTGAGTAGCTTGATATTGAGAAAAATGGAAAACATTTAATTAAATTTGATGATGATTAATAATCAATATCATTATCAGACACTGAAGCAAAAAGAAATTCTCACAAAGTAACTTTTTTCTGAACAAAACGGTATTGAGGTAATAGCTTATTTGATATCTGCTATTTAAATAGTCCTTTAGAATCCGAAAGTGAGCTTACAAAGTTTTTTTTTTTCAATTATTTCATCAACATCAATAGGTTCGGGGTCTTTTTATAATCCAAATGAGGTTAGGGTTTTTAATGTTACAAAAACTGGAAGTCATTAAGTATCTGCATAACAGTTTTATTTCAATTAATAACTTAAATTGTTTTCTTTATTCTGAAAAAGTATTTTGATTTAGTAAATAACAAGGAGTAAGCACCTTAAATATCAACATTTCAAAATTGTCAGCATATCTTAAATTATTTGTAAAAATATACAAATCATTTAAGTCTAAATAACCATTTACTGCAACATCACATCTATTATCAGAAGAGCAATTGTTCAATTACTTCATTCATGAGAAATTATTGTTTTTATATATAATGGAATCTATCAACAGAGACCCTTTAATACCATTATCAGAATAATTACTGTAAAAGTGGAAATATTCGCGCGTCCTAATGTTCGTGAATTTAGAAAAATTGGATTCCGCGTGTGTTTTATTTCGCGATTAACGAGTAAATCCTTAATAAGTCTTCTTTTGCTTAAATTTCACGTGCGTTTAATTTCGCGAAATAGAGGCCATTCGCGAAAAAAGCGAAATTAAACCCGCCGCGAACATTAGCACTTTTACAGTAAATCAATATAAGTAGAATTTTTATGTATAATGATAAACTTTTAATTGCTAACAACAGTATTCTACTTAAACAATTTCAAAAAGCTTTACATGATATAATTGTTTCACTTGTGCTTACTGATTTATTTTGTTTTTCTAAGGTTCACCTTTGATACATTATTTTGAATATCTAAATATAGACCAAAACTAAGATCAAACTTCATCTAGAAGAAATTGTTGTAAAATTCTGTTCCCTATGAAGCAAAAATTAGGTCTTTTATGTGAGTAACTTTTTCTAAAACAATGGAATTATTTGGGTTTTTTATAAGACATTACTGTAAATTCTTGCATTGGTTATAGAGCGGGGGCGGCATTCCGCAGACAGCGGCGTGCACAGACACTTTTTTATTTTTTTATATATCTCTATAACCTGCCGTTTTAGAGTGCTATGATCTTTATGAAAAAGATGCAGCAAACCAATGCGTTTTAGAATATATTTAAATCTGGCGTCCATTTACATTTGAGCTTTGGTCTGAAAAGTGTCATCTGCTGTAAATTCGGTATTTTTCTAATGAAAAATTAAGAAACCCATCTGATATTGCTAAGGTTATAAAGCTTGACTTGTAATAACGGTTTTTCAAACAACTTATGTTTTTGTACATATTCAAAAATAAGTTATTTAAGCCTATTTACCTTGAAAAGGCACATTTATAACCCTTTGAGGGTGGGAGGAGGGTGTCTGCGCAATCCTTCAAACAAAATCCTTGTCTGATTGCGCAGACAAAGTAAGTATTTTGCCCAATTTGAGCGGGTTAATCAGCTAGTATAGTCTCATAATTATAGTCTAAGTATAGTCGGATAATTATTGAGTTTCAGGGGTTTAGAAAAATTAGCTTGATCATTTAAATCATGATTCTAGGTGAATTAGATGAAATGTTGCAGTATTTTCTATTTCCTCTTAATTAGAAGAAAAAAAAAAACAACTCAAAAATCGAAAAATTCATGTAATTTCTTCAAATATCAAAATTGCCACAAATAATCGAATATTACGATAACAGGATATCCCCAGGCCCTTTGTTTCAACAAATTGTGCAGAATTTAACTAGTTTTATGACCTAATATCTACGCAAACCAACAGCCTGTCTACGCTGACCCGACAGCCTGTCTGGGCTGACCCGACATGACACCCTGTCTGCGCTGACCTGACACCCTAAAAAAGTGTCTGCGGCTGCATAATTGACTTTTTTTGTTAACTTTCTTTTTCTCTATGTTTTGCTAACGAAAGGTGAAAATCAATATAAGGCAAAAAATAAAGCAGACTTTAATGTATCTAATGAGCGTTCGCCGGAAGTTACAGGTATTAGGAATAATTGGCAAAAGCTGATTTAGCTTAGGTGTCTGCGGAGTGCCGACCCCGCTCTACAATGAAATTAAGATCACAAATTGAAAGCACATTTTTTGAGTTGCTAGATATCTAAATCTGAGTAATTTTCAAAAACAATAATCTGCTATTTCTTGATAAAAGTATAATAAGCCTTCTTTGCACAGTATTTCTTTAAGTTGTTGGCAAAACTATATCCTACTTGGTTGGAAAAAAAATGCATTCTGGAATGAATGTGGAAATGCCCTTTGAAGTAACTGTTACTGGGATAAACACAAAGGCTTTGAATTTTTTGTAAAACATTTAGATTCTACACAGAACTCCAAGTTAAAAATACAATTCATTAGAACACCTGGAATGAGTTTTGTGAGCCACATATGATGTCACATTTGCCAAGCGGGACTATAACCATGACAATAACCTATGGAAGAGAAATCTTACGCACCACATTATCTTTAAATCTTAAATATCTATACTAAATATGTCGTCAAATGACATTTAAATTATATATTTTCTAGAGGTTTATGTAAATGATATAATATTGAGATAGCTAGGGTAAATCAAAAGTAAAAAAAGAAGCTTTCTGTGATTCATATACTAGAGAGCGATTAAAAGTTTTCTCCTTCATCGATGAAGTTCTTATTTGCATATATGATCTTTTTTAATTGCTTCATTTGGTAAACAATAAAAATCATTGTAATATTGCGTGAAACATGTTCAGTGATACATATTACTATTTTGCAATAATCAAAACAGATAACATTGGTTTTAATAGGATCTAAGCATCTCTTTTTAGAAAGACTTAATCAAACATGTGAATATAAGTTGCAATATATTGATTCATATCCCTGTATCAAAAGTATCTGCACATAAAATAATGAGATTATTAAATAATTTGCAGGTAACAATGGAAAAAAGCAGCTTGCAAGTAAGGGGTCATCCACACAATATGTTCGGATCGGAGGGGGGGAGGGGGTCAGCCCGACCGTGATGATGGCGTGACGAGGGGGGCGGGGGTTAACCCCAGCATGACGTCACGCTTTTCGATAGGAGAAAAAATAAAAAAATAACACAAAAACAGCCTTAAATGGTAAAAAATCCTCAAAAAATGACAAAATTGTCAGACAAAAGCAATTCCATCTCTTATTTGTAACATCTTTTATAGAACGAACAGCTAAAATAATGATTTTCAATGTATTTTCACTTTGATATTAACTCGCTTTAGATACCACAAAAACTGTGTCAAAAACCGTCACATGAGATGAGGGGCGGCAGGGGGTCAGGCCCAATGTGACAAAGGCATGACGAGGGGGGGAGGGGGTCAGAATTTCC
>SWLX010000031.1:0-12119 GCA_009866985.1 Limacina bulimoides | reverse complement strand
CCCCCCAAAAAAGGTTCATTAAGTGGATTAATACAATGGAAATTAGGTTGAATCGTTGGTCCTATTCTCCACGCGGAAAGTCTCAAATACAGAAGACTTTAATTTGGAACTGAAAATCAAAATATTTTATGTAACCAAATATTTCTCAGGAAGATATGCACAACAGTGATGATTTTAATTAAAATCATTTTCAGTTTTATAGCACTTTTATTTAAATTACCTCATTCATCATATGGAAACTAAAATAATACGGAGTAAAAAATGTAAATACAAACACAAATACATAAAATTATCGATAGAAACTGTACAATCAAACACAGCAGTTTATACTTCATCTTCTTTTCTTCACGATGTTTTACATGTTTGCAACATACATCATCTGGCACACACATCTCAAACAGTTAATAAAACTTTATAAAACCTATAAATTAATAAATAATATATACAATAAATGCTTTTTATTAGTTACCAATTAAAAACTACTAGTCAAAAGACAGCAGAGGGGTAGACTGAAGACAGATCCCAATAGAAAGCTTCTTTTTTTTTGTAGTGTAGGGTTTCCAATAAGAACAGATCACTTTTGTCTCTACATTTATTTATTCTCACAAATCTGTTGGCATCCATAGTGTGATTATACTTATCCCAGTGATCTCTGATCTCATAATGGGGACATTTATCAAACTCTTTAACTGTATGACAGGACTGTCCAAGGTGTTCATAGACTCTTACCTAATATTACGTAGCTGACCGACCAAAGTAGAAAGCATTGCTACTTTCACATGTATATTTATAAATGATGTCAGACAGACAGGAATCCGGCAGTTTGTCCTTGAAACCAACGAAATCACCTTTCGTACATCCGGCCTTGAATATAATTCTAAGATTGATATATGGATCATACGTCCTCATTAGATCTCTGAGATCACTGCTTAATTTATCACTATGAGATACCAAGAAATAAGTGGCCTGTTTTGCTTCTCACTTATTTCTTGGGATCGCATAGTGATAAATTAAGCAGTGATCTCAGAGACCTAATGAATAATATTCCAGATATCAATGATAGAATTATATGCAAGGCCGGATGTATGATGGGTGACTTCTTTGGTTTCTGTATTGTTATTATGTCACATGCCATATGTCAGGTGTGCAGAAACCACAGAATTCAGCTACGCCTCGCAGAGCGATGAAATAATCATCAAATGTCTCTCCGACTTGCTGATTCCGCATATAGAAGTATTTTTTATTTAGATTCATCTTTCTGGTCCTTTCCTAAGGCCTTTTCAAGCAATGACTGCATCCGGCCTTCTCTTACACGAGATACTGGAGCTGAGGAGTCTGTTATTGGGGTGAAGAATGCACGCAAACTTGGCATCAATACTGACTGTTATTTGAAACCTTGCAGACGTAAATTACGTTCTGCTGATGGAAAGAAATTAACCACTATTAAACTGTATCTAGGTAACAAGAAAGTGGAAGCTGAACTGGTGATCATAATAGAGGTACAAGGATTCCTCTTATCATGGTATCATGCAATATACTTGTCAATTTTGCCACAATGTTTCCCTATTCAACTGAGCACAATTACTAAAGAACCAACAGAGAATAACATTGATGAAGTAAAAAGTCCTCCACTAATTGCAGAGAAAAATCAGTCTATCAAATGAGGAAAGAAACATGAATTACTGTTAAAAACAACATTCAGTTCAGTGTTTGAAACCAGGCAAGAATTAAAAGTAATGAAAGGTAAAGCTATGAGGATTTATTTGAAATAAGATGCTGTTCCTTATGCTGTGACAGCTGCCAGAAGTATTCCGTTTGGGCGGAAAGACCAGGTAAAAGAAAAACTTCAAGATATGGTGCAGAAAAATGTCATAAAATTTGACTCCGATTTTATGGTGTTCGCGGAAATTGACAGACCTGGTTTGTCCGTGACCCAAAGCATAGTGTCCTAGCCCAAAATGACTCTAATATAAAGTTATGCAGTTTCATAATATAAAGTTATTAAGGTGATATGATGCATCATTATTGATTGCAGTGCATGATTCTATATAGTATATAGTGGTTGTTATGTAGAACAGGGAAGTAATTATATGTATTTTTTTAGTTCTTGTTCGCTGTTAATGTGTTATATATTTTTTAGGTTGATAATTAAATTATCAACTCCGCATGCACCGGTACAGCTACATATCCAGGGAGTGTGTTTAGTTCTACTGCCGTAACGTTTACTGACTCAGTGATCAAAGTTTCTTCTCTGTTAATACCCGCTTATCTACCAATACTGCAATCACTCTCACTACTATGAAGGACTGGCAAAGAATTATGATAACCATATATTTGATGCGAAGCAGTACAGTGTTAGAATATTGTTATGTGAAAACAAACAATTATGAGTATCATTATGTATATATAAAATTTAAAAAACTATATAATATTGATTATCTGGGTAATATAATTCATATTGATGTATCTGAAATTATAAGACCTGATTCCTTCCCATTATCTCCCACGCACTGCGCGCTTGGGAGATAAGAAACGACGAATCAGGTGTGTTAATCTCAGATACGACCCTCTAAGTTATGAGGTAACCAGTTGCCATCCCTTAACTAACATATTTCAATAATTATAATAACACCCAGCTCAATCACTACAGCCTACGCTTGGATTAACCCTTTTAACATTTGTGATGGAATTTTAAGTTTAATTTATTTGGGATCCATCATCCCGAAATGCGGATATTACTGAGCAAAAATAAAAGCAGGAGAATTTAAATAACTGATTTGATATTATAATTTAAGATCATATAAGCAATATAAAATGTTCCACAATTAATCATTAATTAGATATTTTCACAAGTACACACATACACACTGGTAGCTACATTCGCTCTGAACTACAGGACACAATTGTACTAGAAAGAAAAAAATAGAGGGATTCTTTGTTAACATGCATCTGTGCCTAGAATCTTGAACTGTATTTGCACATCCGCAACTTAACTAAAACAAAAACTTAGTAAGTTTCGAATCTTGGACCAAAATAAGTAATTTATACTCAAGACGGCAACAAAACACATATTCAAACGGAAATTAGTTATTGGAGGCCACAAGTGCGGTCAAAATAGATGGCTTAAACACTAAGGTTTACTCACCATTTAAATAATAAAACCGGCATTAGCACTGTTCCAACGTAAATAGAGAAGTTTTCGTCACCGCTGACACACCAAATGCAAACACCGATGTATATAAAATATGCTGGCTCACAATCTGCAATAATAACGGAAAATACCCTGTTATCACTGGGGATAGTCCAAACTTTCCATCCATGAAAATAATCATTTCTGTGATGCTACAATTAAATATAATTATAACATAACAGAAACAATTTCCACCAGATAACCCAAAGATACCAATTTGAACTTTAGGGAGGGCAGCTTCGCCTCCACCCATTCAAATGGAAATGGCGTTTATTAACTTTAATTTATATTTAACAATTGGTTTACTTCACTAGTGGAATCATGTATTTGTTGACATTTGCATCGAAGGCCTGGCATAAATTGAAAGCACAAACTACAGACTATGATCACTATTTTGCTAGTGGAAACTATTATACTGAGAATTATTAGCCAAACTAGGTATTTCTATACACTGGCTGGGAACACATCACCAACCCTTCAGTTAAAAAGAACATAAGTAGGCCCCTATAATATACCTTCTTTTATATAGATCCGCACATCTCTCATATCAAAGTCCTCATTACATTTATAAATATCTAATATATGTTAAAATTAGTTCTCATTCAATACATATTTTTGGTTGATCATTTTACAATTAAAAGAGTCTTCACATGAATTCCACTTATGTTGTTTAAGGTCACGTCATGCATAAACATATCATTGATGCGCATATTGATTCTTTAGCCGTCACCGAATGAAAAACAATGTGGTACATTTTTCATAATTCCTCCCAAAATATTCCGTTGCAATATCTTTTTGGGGAAATTTCGATTTAAAAAATAATTGACCTGGTTTAATGGGTCAAGAGGTTCTAGAAAACTTTTTTAAAACTTAGTTGAGATATCTGACATAGTTAAAACGAACAAAAATTTGACTGATGCCGTTTAAAAATATAGAAGGAAAATAATGTAGGGGTTGATTGCTCTCCCTCACATCCCTTTTCAGGGTTAGAACCGGTGTTCTTGTAGTTGAAAATTCACACCTCCCCCTCACCTCTCCATAAGGTTAAAATGGGAGTAGCATTCCCCCAAACAGAATTTTTCTGTATAGTTACACGCTCATAGACAAGAATGATGATTCAGAAAGACAAAAATTATTACACAAATTATATATTTTAGAGGGGAGGTCTTCCTAGAATCACACCCCATGCTCTCTCTGTTGTATCTGGTGCCTCATATGCACTCTTCTAGTTGTTGTTTGAGTCTTCAAGAAACAGTATTACTGACATTAAATTATATAATACACATTGCCTAGGGTCCGATCATGATGTGATCTCTTCCTGTCTCACATTATGTCCTGATGCTATTTTCGAGTTTGTATATATAGATGGATCCTTCTTGATTATGTTGTACATATTTGAGAATATCGAATGTTTACCCTAGGAAATAAAATAAAACTAACTCTGGGTTGAAAATTTACATCACAATAAAATTTAATTAAAACATGAACAATGGGAAGTGAGTCAGCTTCGGTGTTATTTTAGTGGAATAAAGAACTCTCATACAGAGTATATTACATTGAATAGAATTACTTTATTGGTAAACAACAGTACTAATTAAATTTAAGACAAAAATGTGAGAAACTTTCGAAAAACAATATCACATATTCTGAAATCCTATTTCAGCAATTTAACCCTTTGCATGGCGATGAGAATTGCCCCTCTTTCACGATTCTTCTACTTTAAAAAATAGGCAAATTGTTACGGCTCTATCATACAGGCAGTATGAGAGAGGGAGGATTTAATTCCTAAATTAGTTTCAATTCATGATAAAAGTATGTTTCTCAATGGATATAGTTTTAATTATATAATTGCTTGTCTTTGTAGGAATTTTTTTTTTGTGGAGTTTACTTCGTGGACCAGGGTCCAAAATTGAAATTTTGGTAAAGTCTGTAGAACACACAATTTTCTAGATATCGACTTGATATTTGATGCCTAGACTCTACTAGTGGCTAGTTAAAAGCGTTTTTTTATGATTTGTCGAAAACGTCATTTTAGGGAGATTAATAAAGTATTGTAGGATTACAATAATATGGTTATGGTTAATCAATGGGAATTAAAGTACATCTTTAATTCGCCAAGATGAGCTCGAGAAAAATAATTTTCGAGAGCTCATCGAGGTGAATTAAAGGTACTCTATTCCCGTTGATTACGTAATTATATTCCATTTTCGTTACTTGGAATTGGTAATTTATGATAAAGTTGCAACTCTAAACTGCTCATCTGTTGTAATCATGCGAGGTCACCTTCACTCTCATTTACGAATTCACCATTTCACACTTAATTAAAGTGCATCACCGTGAATTAAAGTTATTTTAATTCACGCCCTGCAATGGAAAAGCGTGAATTAAAGTGGTGCTTTAATTTACGCTGTTCCATTGAAGAGCGTCAATTAAACTAATAGAAAATGGAATAAAAACTGTTGTTATATTATGATAATACCACACTATAAATACGTTCCTTTTGCAATATGCTACCTTCGTATTACCGCATATAAAGTATTGATGTGCAATCTCAATAATCCTAAAAAAGACGTGAAGACAAAGCTGCTCCCTATATTAAAAAAATATATATGTGTACATGTATAAACGAGATGAGCCATTTTTAACTTTCAACATTTTAAGATGTTTCAACAGACAATATGAAAAAACACCACCCCCTGGCACATTAAAAATGTTAAAAAATCAAAAATATTGCGAATATTGGGAAATGAGACATGTGAAATAATTGTTAAACCATGCTATATTCCGCAAAATTGAGTGGACATCTAAAAACTATGAACTTTTAGTTTCCAATGCGCATGAATCTAGAAAAGTACCGCATTATATTGCGGACACATATGAACCATAACAAACCAGAGGAACAAAAATATTTCTAGTTACGAAATTTGTAATCTACATTATTCCAGCTTTCATTTCTATGACGGATTGGCAAATTCAGCCGAACTGTTTAGGTGTGGTGTATGTTGAAAGATTGTGATGTCGGAAAACTCCCGCTGGATGGTACATTTCTCGTTATACATTTAATATGATTTGAGCTGAGTGCTTCATTAGACTCGTTCTTAAAAGTACCTCAAGACTAGATGGTTGGAGATATCGCTGCCACCCAGGGTGCTTTGGAAGGCTAAAAGTCCCGAGTTTTTAGATTTCAACTCAATGTTGTAGAATTATGTTTAAATAATTATTTCGCAAATCTAATGTTTGGGGAGACAACCTAATATCCCAAAAGCGAAACATAAATACTTCATTCCTTATAGTATTTATTTCACTGATATTTTGGGTCTAATCGGAACAAAAGTGTGGGAGGAATAAAAAAATGTAATGTGTTGTTCCTCCTTTAAACAATTTCACACTATTACTTTTTACACCCTTGATCTTCGTCCGGGATAACTTCTGATGACTCCGTAATGTGTATCAAGCTGGCCCTTATTTTACTCAGTTTTTTATAAGCACCATCGTGCTTAACTATTTTACTGTAAAAAAGTAGATTTTTCTAAGCATCACTCACCGTAGTAAAAAATGGTGCTTATTTTGTGAACCCAAAAAATAAGCACCATTTTATAGTAGTTATTTTTTGGCTAAGTACCACGTTTAAAAAAAATCTTTAAAATCATTCAGATAAGTTTACTTTGCGGAATAAGCAAATAATACCTATTTGTACCATTGTAAACCAGTACATTCTGTAATTAGTCTTGTCGATACACAATGGAACATATTTTGTATTTTAGTAACAGTTGTAACTTTAATTGTTTCTGTATGTATACAAAACTACTGGTGTCCATACATAATCAACACTGGACAGCACTGCATTGACTAATCAACACTGGGGTTTTAAATGGGTCACCGTCAGTGAAAGGGCCAGGTGGGGGCTTGTTTAAATGCCCCTAGTACCTATTTTTCTAGGCACCACAGACCATAAAAAATGCCAAAAAAAATGTCCACCATATGGTAGCTCAAAAATTCGTGGTGCTTATAAAAAATTAGTGTAGGGCTAATACCCAAAGTTCTTCTTAATCGTCCAGGCTTTCCCCAACTAAAGAAGGAACGGGAGGAAATTTACCCTTTTATCAATTTTACATCTTGAACATATTTTGGTAGTTTTTGCTCAATGTCATATATCCATCCATGATACACAGAAGTCATCCCGGTCAAAATGTCACATGAGCCCGCAATATAACAGTCTGAAATCGGGTGAATGTAAAACAACATATTACATTTTCGTAATTCCTCCCACAATTTTCATCCGATTGGGCCAAACATTGCAGGGAATGTTCTAAATACGCTAATAAATGAAATATGCTTCGTTTTTTAGATATATTTATTTTTGTAAATTTATATTTTTTGTCCCATTTCTTCTTTAAAATGTTTAAAAAATAGATTTTCCCCTGCCCTCTTTAGGGTTGATCTATGACATAATCTTCCAAGTATGCAATAAAGTATTAGGTAGTATTAGAATATATTTTATTCCATTTCCTATTAGATTAATTGACGCTCTTCAATGGAACCCCATGAATTAAACTAGTACTTTAATTCACAGGGTTCAATTTAAGGGTGTGCATTAAAGTTACTTTAATTCACGGGGTTGGACTTTAATTAAGGGTGGTGTCATCAAATACAACAACAACGTTAGATGCGATCTCGCATGAATACAACAGACTAGCAGTTTAGAGTTGCAACTTTATCATAAATTACCAAATCAAAGTAACAAAATGGAATAAAATTACGTAATCAATGGGGATAAAGTACCTTTAATTCAGCTCGATGAACTCTCAAAATTATTTTTCTTGCTCCCTGCGGTCGCTCGAAAAATAAGACATCTTGAGTTCATTTCGGTGATTTAAAGATGTACTTTATTTCCCATTGATTAAATAATTATTAAGTCTATCTTAACTTCTATTAAAAAGATTTCAAAACGCGCCTACTAGCCTTCGTTACATCAAGGTCACTGTCCATAATTTCCATCATTATAATCAATGGAAGGTTAGTCAAGCAGATAACAAAGCATTAATTCCACATTTTATATAACGTTTAGTTGAATT
The DNA here is from genome assembly GCA_009866985.1 of Limacina bulimoides. Taxonomy (NCBI): domain Eukaryota; kingdom Metazoa; phylum Mollusca; class Gastropoda; order Pteropoda; family Limacinidae; genus Limacina; species Limacina bulimoides. The sequence continues at coordinate 3,854 of SWLX010000031.1, read as the reverse complement.
TTCCACATCCCTGGTTGGACAGAGAATGCGGTTAATTAGTGTAGTCTGACTGGTTGCCTGGCAACGGAACTTGATTACATACAAACAGAAAAAAGCACTACTGAACACAACATAAAACTCATAATACGTCAAACACTAAAGCAATACATTCGGCCACATTTTTTAACCTTTCAAAAAATATTTATAACATATGTTACACATATAAAAATTACAAGTCAAGAAATACCATCGAACATTAATAAATAAATGAATTGTTAACCATTAATCTCATTGTCTCTAACTTTTCTAAAGGAAAGTTTTTTTTTTTATTCGTGGGGTTATGACGACTTTGCTTAACCAAGATTCCATGTTGGAAAATAAAGAAAAAATTTAAAAACCGAGAATGCTTATATCACCCTAATTTTCCTACATTACATTTTTTATTTGATTTGTGTCAATTGGTAAAAAATGGAGTAAATCTTGCAAGAATACAGTCAGAATTTTCTAAATTTGTATTTTCCACCATTTAAAATCTACAAAACATGTTTGTGTCCAAAACACATAATTTATAAACCCTATTTTTTTCTTTAACAACATTCTTTCAATTTAATTAAACAAATGGGACACATAGGGGCTTTTAGAGTTTTAAACCATAGCAGATATTACAAGTTAAGATATTAAAAATGTAAGAATATTTAACAATTTGCCTGAATATGTAGTATCTCAGTATATATGGCAAGTTACGGTGATACTCTGTCACACATGTTGATCTAAATAAGTTTGATTCTATTACAAGAAAGTTTATCAAATGTATCTTCCCAACGTGCAGTTGAGTCTTATGTTATAAATATGAACAGATCTACAATTGTGTTTGAATGTCACTTATAAAATAATGCAAATAGACATCGCAATATTAATATGTTAATACCGGTGTAAAATTGGGTATGTAAAAAATATTTTTGCTCAACTGAATTTCAAAGTGACTCATTTATAAATTTGTGCAATCTTCACATTTTTTTTTGACCAAGCACTGGTTTAATCCCCCTATTTTTACAACACACACAATATATTACAAGCATTTTCAAAACTGCCTTGGTCTAATGTACATTAAATGACCGGGAAATAGTAATCCTATAATAATGTTATATTTTCGGTCAATAAGCCATGATTCACTCCTAATAGTTTAGAAATCTAGGGCCAGAATAATTATTTGCAATTATTAAGTAGGATAAACAAGTTACAAACTGAAGCTCAATAACCATGCACTGAAGTTTGGAACTTGTTTATACAGTGAAAACATTGCCAATAATGTTGTTATTCCCAGTTTTTCTATTATATTTATATATCATTTCCAGTTTCATTAATGAAAATTATTTATTTTATACCCATTCAAGGTACAATAATTTTTATTTTATACGAACAACTTTTTTGGAGATTTCTTATTTGTTCATAAACTGTTTGGGGTAACTTTAGACAAATAAGAACAAAAATCATTTATCGTCGCTTGTATGTTGTAATAACAATATAACCAGCCACGGAATTCACAAACAAAGGGCCCGAATAAATAAGGATCGGATAAACCTATCGGATCAACCAAATTATACAGCCCCTGAAGGCTTCACTACCGGCTCTCGCTGCATGACGTCACAAACAATACATCAGCTAAGGATCGGATAAACGTATGAGATAAACCAAATTATACAGCACCTGTGCCCGAAAGAAGTATTTGTATTTCCCCGCCCATAACCAGCAATCTGAGCCATTGTTGGAATGTGGAGTAATAAGGATTATACAAATATAACGTACAAGAAAGGTTACCTCAGATTCAGTGTGTTACTGCGTATTTAACCCTAAAAATTCAGTTCGAAAATATTTCTAAATTTTAAATAATGGTGTTCACTTACTCACAGAAAAGTAGATGACACCTATCCGCAACCTTTTTGAAGATCACCAACATAAATACCACTCTCCATTTGTTCATCTTCAGCATCGCTTCTTTCCTTTGTTTTATTTTCAACATGAGTACCAGTTTTGCTATTTTCACACACATTTATTTCAGAAACGAACTGTCCTTGTATCAATTGATCGTATTACTTACACTGAGTACCAACAGCATCAATGAAAAAGTAATTTGAACTCTCAGTTATTACCCTTTGGGTAGGAGTACCATGCTATAATTTTTGTTTAGGTTGTATATTTTATCTTGAAATCAACAATTGTTTGATACTGTGAGTTTCTCTGTGTTGGTTTGTTATTCACAGTAATTTATATTGCTGGGTGTAGATTAGAGTAATGCAACTTCAGCCAGAATAAGCTTATCTTGATGAAATATTACATTGATATAGATCTAACACTGATAGATTTACTCAATTTAATTTTAACTCACTCTTTTGTGTCAAAGGCTAGGGTCGCAATATGGAAAGAAAGTAGACTGTATATCGTGGGTCGGATATCATAAGGTCATAAGTCACAAAGTCAAATTTTACAGGAGACACAAAAAATATTATCGACCTCATAATTGAAACATAGATCTATGGTAAATTGGAAAAATAAAAAATAAATATTTGCGGTTGTTTTCATATATTCAATCCAAAATGAGGGCTAATTGTCTAGGCTGTGTGTATGATATAAATATGTAAAAAGTGCTTAAGTCCTTTTTTTCAGTGTAATTTTTGAAGAATCTAAAAGGGCCGAATTCCAAAAACTGTGGCCTTGTGATTTTGAAAACAGGAAAATCCATTGTATTTCCACATCAAAACGGCACTTGTCCCAAAACTCCCATTTTTTGTAAAGTCAGTGACTGTTCTATTCAGAAAAGTTGTTTTACAACTTTTGATTCCATTTTTTTAATAAATCTTTTTTTAATAGCCAACCCACGATATGTTGAACATCCACACAGTGGTGATCAGCTATTGTAAAGGTTTGAAGTTCTAATAGTAGCAGTAACTCTACATGAAGAAGAACCAATACATGACCTATCGAGGGAAATAAAATGAAACTGTGGGACACAGACAGAGTCGTAAATAAATACATTGTGGCATCATAGAGATATACTCTATATTTTACTTGTATATTAACAAATGGAAAATATTTATATAAATAAAAATTGTGAATGTTAGGATTTAAACCTAAAGGAAATTTCATAATTTTGTTGTCCCTTAATTGACATGACAGATGAGACAAATATGAAAACAGATGTCATATAACTATTTATTCAATTGGTGAATAATATGTCGCTTAGTTTCTTTGTTGCACGAATGTTTTTTCACGACTGAGCGAAGCGAAGGAGTGGAAAAAACAGAGTGAAACAAAGAAATCAGTGAAATATTATTCACCAATTGGATATGTAATTTTATTTCATTTTCCCTATTGGTGATTGAAAATCAGAATACCAATATTGTTTGAGGCTATAATTATCAGGAACGAATATTATTTGATGCCACATCATGTACCACATTAGTGAGGATGAACAAGAGAGGATCAGCGAGCGTGAAAAAAAAGACTTTTTTTCACGCTCGCCCATATATTCTCACACACAGCAGGGAATGATATAATGGACAACATTACGCCATTTCTGATCATGTAATGTAGTGAAAATAATGTCGAAAATGGAATAAAAGTCTTAAAATGTTGTACTTCCATTTTTTACTTGGGTGGTCAAACTTGTCTTTCCACGATTCGCCCCATTACTCTGTGTGATTTCAAACAATTGTGAAATCAGAATCTTTTGTTAATGTTCATGAGCATTATCTGGTAAACAAACAAGAACAGGAATAAATTACAATAATATTATCTCTAGCTCCAATCGTTAAGGTCCTGCATCTCTTGTTTCATCCCAAAATGGCGTCTAGACGGAGCAGACTTAATAACTGTGT
>SWLX010000030.1:0-12223 GCA_009866985.1 Limacina bulimoides | reverse complement strand
TTTTTTTTTTTTTTTAGTTTGGGATTCAACCAGGACTTTGACCAGAGCAGTAACTCTACACAGCAGGACGATCAAGGTGACGAGGATCAAGGTGACGAGGATGAAGAGGAAGAAGACCTGAAAGTGCTCGAATCTGCGTATATCCTATACCAATTGGTGAAGAAGCAACAGAAATCATCACATTACAGAGAAACAGCTCCCAAATCAACTAGGCGAACCAAGCTCTTTACCTTCAACCGGGATGTTGTCACCGTCAACGAAACGAAATGTGATGACAATGGGGCATATGACAAGCCTAGTGATAAAACACATTACAGGACCCTTGATACAACACTGGCACATAAAGATGAAAATGGGTGGTTTACTAATGTTGGGAGGGGGAAGAGTAAAAAGACACGACGAGTCGAGCCCGGCGACATGGTTAAAATCGTCCGTACTACTCAAGATGCACTATCTTTCAAAGATGATAGTAAGACTAAACGCCTGACTCGGACAATCATTCGCGTATACAATTTAAGTGATGAAATGTTCCCGTTTTATGGTGTTCTATACCAGGCAAAGGGAGATCTTGCAGATGTAGTAATAAAACCACATGGGAACTGTACACGCGAGTCTAGCAAATCCCACTCGTATGCAAGAACCACACAAGCTACAGTGGATAATATCAACAGCATGCTCCAGAGGAAGGAAATGAGAAATAAGATAGTGTTGGAGGCAGGTAGCAACCCATGGGAATCGACCAGCCAGGGCCATGAGGTTAGAAATTCCAGACAGGTAACATATCGAAAGAAACTGCTCTTTCCTAATGAAAATCCCAAGAAGGGAAGTGATGATCTCACAGAAATCTTGAGATTGATGACCACGGACGATGAACTGAAAGACTTCATAAGGGATATTAATGTAACAAATGATGATTTCATAGCTATTCTTTGCACTGACAAACAGTTAGATGACGTCATTGCATTTTGTTGTGACAATAACTGTGTTCTGTGCATAGACACTACTTATAACATAGCCGGTAAGTTATGGGTGTCAGAGACAGTTTGTAAGAACCTGAGGTTGTGCGTTAGAGGTAAGAACCATCCCACGTTCATAGGACCAACAATCCTGCACTTCAAAAAAGACCATGGAGTGTTCAGAAGAATGGGACAGATTCTTCAAAAACTGAACCCCAGATTTGTTGAACTAAAGTGTTTAGGATCAGATCTTGCTACAGAGTTCTACAAAGGTCTCTGTGATGTCTGTCCAAATCTGGAAATTGCCTACTGCACCCGCCATCTGAGGCAAGCAGATGAAACTCAGATAAAGGACAGAGTCATAGATAGAAAAAATCTTCAGGTAATCACAAACTCAATTCTGTTGACAATATACGGAAGAACAGAAGATGAAACAGCTATGCATGGTCTTATTGATGCATTAGATGAAGAAGACTTCTACAAACAGTTAGAAGACCAAAAGCCGACATGGGAAAGGCTCGCTCCTGGATATTATAACTGGTTCAGAGCAAATAGAGAGCGCAAGTTCATTGAATGTTGCATAGATAACGTTAGAAGAGGGAGAGGGCAAATCTGCATGTGGTATAATAATGAAGCGGAGTCCCTAAACAGCAAGACAAAAAGAGAGTATGAAGGGGCAAAGAATGTGGTTAACCTGATCCGTGTCATATTTGGGATGGTTACACGACAAGATAGCGACGAACTGAAGGCGTTCTACGGGTCCGGTGACTATGGTGTCTCTAAAGAATACAGGCATCTGATGAAAAGATCCATAAATTTCCATAAATTGACACCTATGGAAAGGAAAAGGTGGATGAAAGAAATCTACAATTTCAGGCCAGGACTAGACAGTTCATTTGTTTATCCTAAAAAATCTGGAAGAAAACCAAGTGACAGAGAATCGCCCAGGAAACGAAAACTTCCAACAATTTTCCATACTCCAGCCAAAGTAGGAAAAGTCAAGACTGTAGATGAGACAAGGCCAGTTGTTGGAGAGCGCGGCAAACCTCTTCTCTACTTGTGTAAAGTGCAAAATGCTCGTGGTGGTACATGTGGTGGTATGTGTGGAGAAAATGTCGGAGTACTTGAAGAGTTTCTCATAGAATCTCGTGTTAATGTAAACAGCACCTACACAGCTAAAGGTGGTGAAGTGAAAACCAGAACTCTTGCATGCTCTGGATATATTCATATAGACCGACAGTGCGTGCAAAAGTATGCTGAAGTGCATCACCAGTACATGTATGAAGAAGATCCTCTTCATGACGTTTTACTAGAGGACACACTAGAACTGACAACTGAAGAAGAACAGCGTGTATTGGATTTAGGATTATGTGTCTAGGCCCCTACTCAGAATTGTGAACTTCAGTTTATTTAAGTGGCTTTAACGCGGAAGTTATTGTGATTGATTGAACCACCAACTAGACAGCATTGATGGTTAGGGTAGTGATTAAGTTAAAATGCTTTAGGATTTCTTCTACTGGCTATTGAATTTGTTGATTTGTTGCGATCATTTTCGTACAATCTGTACTTCTATTTGTTTGAATGTGGTTATTGTCACTGGAAGGATCTAGCGTCCACGGTAGTGGGCACCCGCCCCCTAAAACCAGAACCAGAACATCATTTCCGGCCAATCAAACAGGTTTAGGGTCGTTTTTGTGGCTTCATAATCATATGACCGAGCAGGACACATAGAACACGATATATATATACTAAATATATACTAAATACTAAATAAAACTTACCAGCCTCCATGAAAGTAGGGTGTATATTTGTCTTCATGAACTGAAGTTGCTGTGTATATTTGACTTCAGGAACTGAAGATATTGTGTATATTTGTCTTCAAGATCCCATACTTAGCAAATTTCACTCGAAATTCCATACTTATCAAACTTAATTATTTTAAACTATTTTAATTAATTTAAACTATTTTAAATAATTTAAACTGTTTTAGTTAATTTAAACTATTTCACTCAAAAACTTATAATACTATTTTTACAGGAATGCTACAGCAATGCTACAATGCAACCAAACCAGTGACATAACCTCATATACTGGGAAAAGTGTTGTGATTTTTCTGACACTTAAGTAAATTTCGCTCGACTGGACTTGCAATTTTTTTTCATTTTTTTCACAGCAATGCTACACCAATGCAATGATACAATGCAACCAAACCAGCGAGATAACCTAGTATACTGGGAAAAGTGTTGTAATTTTTCTGACACTTAAGCGAATTTCACTAGACTGGACTTTTAAATATTATTCTTTTTTTACTTTTTTACAGCAAAGCTACAATGCAACCAAATCATGACAGACGAAAAAGAAAAATTATCCATATGAAGAAGCTTTTAAAAGAAGGCTTTTTTCTGCCACCATCTCTACAACAGCAAAAGCAACTGTACAATGGCAAAATAATATTTAGTTGAAAATAAAAATATAGTAAAACAAGCTGAAGGGCAGCCAGTACCAGGGGAATCCCCACCTATGCCGGTCATTACTTATGTTGAAAAACAGCAAAAAAAGCCAGTTTGTGGACGATTTTTTAAGAAAAGTAAAAAAAAAATGAAAACCGTTTTTCCTAACCTTGAGGTGAGTATGTATGTATGCAAATTTTATGAAGATCGGTCCAGTGGTTTGGCCTGTGCGAGTGATACATACATACCCACATACAAATATACAACTGAAAATAGGAATCAACCCAACTTTTGTCTGTGGGTGTATTGGTCGTTGGGCGGTGATTGACAGCAAGAGTCCAGCTTACAAAGCACCATGATCAAAATTACCCCATGGGGCGGGCTGCCCGAATTTCCGCAATTGCTTTCTCATCATGGAATCTTTGGTTTTTTGGTTGTCAAATATTCTCCTCGGACAAATAACATTGGACAAATACAATGTACCGGAATCCCCACTCTTACAAAACTATTGTTTTTTTGAAGACTATTCCCCTAAAAAGGGTGGTAAGCCTAAAAATGGCCTACACTCGTCACTGTTTCCGTAAACACTGCCATTTTTAGGCTTACCACCCTTTTTAGGGTAATTGACTTTTAAAGTAACACTCAAAGGTACATATTTCTTACTGGTTTATCGAAGTGTGCTGTTAAGAGGAAATTTGGGCGGCCCGCCAGATGGGTGCGGTTAATTTTGATCATTGTGCTTTGTAAGCATGACTCTTTTGTTGCTGTTGTAGTGTATTTTTATTTTCAACTAAATATTCTTTCGCTGTTGTATAGTTGCTTTTGCTGTTGTAGAGATGGGGCCGGAAAAAAAGCCTTCTTTTATATGTTTTTTCATGGGGATCATCCTCTTAATGTACATGTAATATCAAGTCAGTGACCAATGTTTTATGTTGCCAAAAATGTCGTTCATACCACCCACATGTATAGATAATGGAAAACTCTTGCTTTTTACATTCATGTATTCTATGTTAAGGTGCAGATAAGCGAAAAATAGATTTTTTAAAATTGTATTTTTTTTATATGTGCGAAATATTATTTAAAAACAGATTCCACAAGGAAAAGATGTTTTTGCCCACTATGCCACTGCAAAGTAACCAAAAGTCGGAAAAAAAGGGACAAAACATGAATTAATTTTTATTTCACTGCTCACAGAAAATTGTAAACAGTTTGCTAAATCACTTCCCAAGGAAGCAAATGGAACACACTTTTTTGTCGATTATTTTATATATTTTAACAAATTTCTTGAAATATTATAAAATCTAAGTTATTTAACAATTTTTTATTGTAAAAGCTACAAATTTCAAGTTAATGTTATACCGCCAAAATGAATGTTTCTTAGAAAAATTATACATGACCAACTTTTTTGTCGTTTTTTATATTTTTCATTTTGCAAATATGTCAATAATGTATTTTCTGAATTTAACTGAAAATTCCTTATTTGAAAAATAAAAAATTTAACTGAAAATTCCTTATTTGAAAAATTAAAAATATAAAAAACGACAAAAAAGTTAGTACCACATAATTTTTCAAAGAAACAGTTTTGGCGTTATGGACATCAAATCGTATTGAAATAAGCATTTTTTTTGCGATTTTTGTTATGTATGTCGGTTTTACAGTTTATTCTGGCCAGTGGGGGCGAAACTTATTTCCATCCTTGTATATAATATTTCGCACATTTTAAAAATACAATTTTAAAAAATCTTATTTTTCGCTTATCTGCACCTTAAACATAGTTTGTCATTGTCCAAGTATCATTTTAAAAATCTATTTGTGTTCAATATTTTCTACCCTAGAATCCCTGTTTTCAGTACCCTTTTATTTTGGATTTTTTTTTTGTATTAAACTGTAAAACTGTAAAGGGAATCTACAGACAATGACTATTTAAGAAAAAATATTACATATAGATAATAGTGTGTTAATCAGTAATAACAAGATATTTGAAGTGTTCAAAGATTTTGAAAACTGTACCTTGGAACACTCTTGTTGTTCGTGTTTAAGCATTGTTTTTGATTGTCCATAGTAACATTTTGTAATATGCATTTGCAGTGCTCCCACACTGTACCACATTAATCAGCAGTAACAAAATATTTGAAGTTTTCAAAGATTTTGAAAACTGTACCTTGGAACACTCTTGTTGTTCGTGTTTAAGCATTGTTTTTGATTGTCCATAGTAACATTTTGTAATATGCATTTGCAGTGCTCCCACACTGTACAATAACAATATAAGGCTGAGGTTTTCTTAGTAAGACTCAGTTGTGAAACATTTCTAAACTGGTTTGTGGTTTCCACGAGATGAACATTCCTCAAGCTTCACGGAAAGAGCCTTACAGTTTGCCATTAAAGTCTCACAAACCATGAAGTCTCAACATCTTATGAAGTCTAGTCAATCACCGCCCAACGACCAACACACCCGCCGACAAAAGTTGGGTTGATTCCTATTTTTGCTTTTATATCTGTGTGTGTGTGTGTATGTCTCGCTCGCCCAGGCCAAACCGCTGAACCGATCTTCATGGAAATTGGCACACATACTCACCTCAAGGCTAGGAAAAACGGCTCTCTCAGATTTTCGCTAATTTTTTCAGGGTTGCCAGATCCTTTTTCTCCAAAAAAACTGCCTTTTTTGCTGTTTTTCAACATAAGTCTTGACATAATTGACCTAGTCATGATTCTGGTGTCTATATATAGGTTTTCGAGGACGAGGAATAGAATGTGAAGATATTTTGAAAAGTGTCCGACCAACCGGGTTGCCAGCAGGGTTGCCAGATCCCTTTTTTTGAACCAAAAAATGCCTTTTTTTGCTGTTTTTCAACATAAGTATTGACCGGCATAGGCGGTGATCCCCCGCGGTACTGACCGCCCTTCAGCTTGTTAAATATTAGGTCTTATAGGTATTATTCTGAAACAAAAGAAAACGTAACTTTAAATAATTACATATCTAGTATGCGCGGGAGTGCGTGCCCGCCAGTTAAGGCGGGTAGGTGCTATAATACCAGAACCTGGAAATGAAAAATTTCCATTTTCGACAAGTCTTTATTCATTGTTTGACTCACTTTTTTTCAACTTTTTATGGCTTTATATGAACGCCTGTAGACCATTCTAGAGGGTTAATTTTTGTAAATCTGACCAAAATTGGCATTTTGGACCTTTTTTATAGCCAGTTTTCGTTAAGGATTTGCTTGTTCTTTCTTTCTTCTATCCACATAAATTTTGCCATCTAACTGCAGAGGCACAATTCTCATATATCCCTCTAGCTTATTTTATAAGAAAGCTTCTATTCTCATGCCACCAACTATTCTTTTTTATAAGAAACTTTTAAATAACATAATTTTGACTTAGTAAGTTTAAAAAAAATGTGGACTTGTAATATGTGGCTCATCGCCTGGTCAACTGCACACGGAACTTTTCAGCTGGCGGCCGCCCTAGTAATTATTATGCTTTAGCAGCCAATTTTCTTTTGCTGTTAATGACTTTTACTTTTAATGACAAGTTTCTTTTGCTGTAAATACACTGGCGGAGTTACAATGTGAAATTTTTTCTAAGTAATACCGGGTGTGCAACAAATCAACCCCCAAAACAAACTTAAATTTCTCAGCTTCTACTAGTCGCACAGTGTGCAGATTTTTACATGTTCTTACCTATATCTCTGAAATGATTCCCGTTGATTTTTTTTACCTCAATTTGCATTTTTGTAGTTTTGGCAATTTTTTTTATTACCAAGCCACACACATATCATTCCACCACAACATCAAGATGTCATGATAAACCATACAAATACTTGAAATATGATTGTATAGGTTCATTTTGAGCGGTCGTCCATGCATGTATCTTTCTTCGGCGATAGTTGTGCTAAAACTGCCGAAACAATGTTAAAGTGACAAAAAAAAGGTGTGTAATTTTCCATTTAACCCCTTCCCGAGACCGAATTTTGTGTTTGGGGAAGAAATATAAATTCTTGCTAAAATGTTAGTAAATGAACGATAAAAAGTTAGGCAAAATTTTTATAAATCACAGAAAGTAGGTACAAATATGGTGAAATTTAGGCAAAATAAGGTTAAAATTTTACAAGACAGTAAATAATGGGAGCATAGTAGTTAGAAGTATGTGTTTACAATAATACCACTATACTACAGAACATTCTGTCTGCATTTCTCAAATAACTTGAAATAGCTGTTATTCAAGTATTTTAGTATATATTTGAGTCAAAGGGTTGTTATGATGAGTGACCCCAATTCCTAGTCCCATTCCGATAATGGATCACCTTTCATGGACATAAAATACATACATATTTTAAGTGGCTGTTTGGCGTATTGTAGACTCTCCAATGATATTGTAACTTACTTGTAAGGTACCACATACTTCGGATTTTCATCTTAAAGCCACATCAACTTATAAAGCTCTTTTAATATCACTGTTAACTATGTTGACATTTGAAGTTAATCCCTATACCATTATACCCCACCATAACATGGAGGCCAAATTGGTACTTTGGGGATAGGGGGATGGAAGGTTAGGGCTCCCCAAAAATAAAGGGCATTGTCCTTTATTCTTGGGGATAATGCGCCAACACATCTCTTGTGTTTTCTGGGTTCGGCGATGAGTAAAACTTCTCTTATCTTTTTATCTCCTGGCTAGCGTAGTGTATATTGTTATATGTTTGTGTTTTAGGTTTTTGAGACAGCTTATAGATACTACCAGGTGTCGAGGTAGCAGTAGGCTATCTGGACATTGTTCGCAGGATCTCTGAGCTGCCTCCAGTATTTTTTAGATCAATTGCACATCAAGATGAGCCACTGACTCAACTGGGAGAAGAGGTCTCCACCAGCTTCCAGAGCTCTAGTCTGCTTTGGTACCTACCCCTTTACTGTTGGTATTTCTCATTTATGTGTAGGTGTCCTGGGGTAACATCATGGCACAGAGGTGCTATCAGAATACTTTGGGGCACAGACTACCAATGGTACTGAGGCCAGTTGCAGAGAAGGTCCATCTTATACTTGTGATGATTGATTACTTGGTTGGGCTTCTCCATCTTAATTTGATGGGATGTTATGATCAGCCAAACTAAATAACTAATCATCCTTGTGGTGCAAATTTATTCTACATGATTACTTTATATTATATATTTTAATTATACTTAATACTTCATATGCATTGTATAATATTTTGTATGCATTGTATAATCTCTTAACATTTTATGTTTGTTTTATAACCTCGCCAAAAATATTGGAGAACATCACTCCATTAAAGGCGAAGTAATCCGTCATCATCATCACCCCACCATAACAACCCAGTATTTTCCGAAACAAACATGCCCTAGTCGAAAAGGATAAGCTTGCGCTCTAGAACCAGAACAGCTACCCATTTAAAAAACTCATTTTTTGTAAGTTTTGGGTATAGGGGTAAGGGGCATTGAGTCTGCCTATGTAACCTCTGCAGGTATTGCTCCTAACGGATCTGGATGTATCTGGGGCACAAATTGGTACTGTAAAACCGGGTGACAAGGGACAGAAAAAAGTATTTTTCAACTTTGACCTTTTTACAGATTTTCGTAGTTTTATCAGAATCTAGCGTTAAATGGACAAAATAAACATGTGTATGTTTACTATCAATAGGTATAGTCCGAATTTCCTTGTGATTTGCCATAGCCGTCCTAGTAATTAGAATGTAAAGGTGTCCCTTACACCCGCAATTTGGGATACAAGAGACAAAGTGCTCATTCTAGGCGGGATTATACATATATTTTATGTGGCTGCTAATAAAGGGAATAAGGGACTGTCCCTTGTGACCCTCTATTGCTCTAAATAGCAAAAATTGATGCAGCATTTTCTTGGGTTCCAAAAAACAATCAATTATAATCATTGTCCCTTGTCACCAAAGTGTAAAATTGGCAATTTTTTTTTTTTAGAAAATTAAATTGTTGATTCTATCAATATCTTCCAGGCAAAACGGTCCCAGCTTGCTTTAAATCATCCACATAAGTCTATATTTTAATAATATTTTAGCCTTTTGTAGCATCCTTTGGAAATTTTGCCAAAAGTCACTCGTCTCTTATAACCCAGAGTGTCCCCTGTCACCCGGTTTCACGGTTTATATATCAATCGTGTTTTGATCACTTTTACTTTTGAAATGTGAAAAATAATAAATAATATTTTTAATTACTTCGAATTTAATTAACTCAAATATTGTATGGACAGTAAAGGTGTTGGCGAGGCATAATAAGTTTGTTACACATTCGGTTCCATAAATGTGGACCGGTGACTTCAAGTCCATGGCGGCAGGAACTCTGCACTATTTGTGCGAGTGATTTCGATGCATCAGACTAACTAAGTTCATTTTCGAAATTTTGGGGTTTTCATATTTTTTAACACAAAAAAATAACCCAAAAACTGGCTTTTTGTTCTTGCTGTTTTTTTAATATAAGTTGCGTTACTGACCGCTCTTCATCTTGTTCTATTTATTTTTATACGGAAAATGGGAAACTATGAGATAGTCTTACTTGGGACTTAAGAGGTATAAGGCCTAGGAGGTTTGTTCAAACATAAGCTATCGTAATACATTTATTTCAATCAGAATTTCTTCAAAAAGTCTATTTCGCTATTTTTCACAAAATTTGCTCTGAAATCTTCCCCCATGTGATATTTTCTGTAAAATCTGGAGACTGTAATATATGCTGCAGTGCACAAGAAGAGTTTTGTTGTTCCATCTTGAGCAACCTACTCCTAGTGGTTGAGTGTTTTTGAGTACAGGTACCATGGGGTGATGGTATCTGTTTTGGAAAATATACCAGACTCAAGTCGTAGCCAAAAAAGCCATACCTCTTTGGGTCCTAATTCCTTGGTCAATTCCCCAACCATTCCCATACACAGTCAGAGAGAAAACCTGTAAGAAATGGATATTTGGCAACCCTGTTGTATGGATCTTGCAGCCTTGAGCACTTGACAGTTTTTAAAATATTTCCATTCTATTCCTCGTCCTCGAAAATGTTGGTAGACACAAAATTCATGTTCCCAAATCAATTGGACCACAATTTATGTGAAAAAGCGCATATTTGGCAACCCTGTTAAATGAATGTGGCAACCCTGTGAAGCGAAAACTGTTCCAGATATTTCGATTAAATTCCTCATTATCGAAAAAGTAGTTATAGACCAAAAAAAAACAGTTTGTAAGTCTATTATATCCAAATTTAAGTGAACAAACGCATATTTGGCAACCCTGTTGTGTGGGTCTGGCAACACTGTTGCATGGATGTGGCGGCCCTGATATTGACACTAATCATTCAGATAATGGAATAGCTATTACCGTCATATGTGGGAAAATGAACTTTCCAGACAGAGGTCAACTAGAGTTTTTCGAGGGGAAGTATATTCGAGAGTTGACAGAGGTCTGGAGAGCATTTTTAGGACCATTTTAAAATGGGATTAAAATCGAAAATCTGTTTAAAAATACGCTCTGTAGACTTAGCTATACATGCATGAAAACTCTTGACATATAAATGAAGTCCATTCAAATCCAAATTTCAGAGGTAAGGCAAGCAGACACCTGTTTAGAGATAGAAAAAAAAACGCAAGTCTTGGTGTGGAACTCTAAAAACTTCAATAAAGGTAGCCAAGGAGTGTATCTGACCTATGGAATCGGTTTTAAAAGTTTGTTCATCACATCCTAATTTTGACTAAGCACACCCTGCATTTTTACCTTATTTTTGCGGGAATTTCCGAAATGCACCCAGATTTCAAAGGTAGTGGTCTCAGAAATTCGCTGAGCTCAGATGCGGTGGGAGTGAGATCGGCGTGGGACCACTTCAAAAGGGCTTCCCAAAGGATGTATCTAGGCGACTGAAGTGGTTCATGAAGTACTTTAACTAACTTTAACTAACTGATGTCTGTAAGCATACGTTAGCATGGGTCCATATTTGAAAAAATTTAAGGTCTCCGGGGGATAAATTTAATCTCTTATTTTCCAGGGGTGTATATTTTACATGATTCTTGACCAAAATTGACCAAAAGTCCAAATTTAATCTCTCTCTGAGTCTCTAATTTTTTTAAGGGATCCAGGATCCTAGCTTTCTGGAGCCATCACTACAGTGTACCTTAGTTGATATATGCAGAGTTAAGTTTACGAGCAGTCGCGTATAAATAATTATAATTTCGATAACACCATCTGACAGAGGAAGAAATTTCCGTTCTTTTTTGGTGGTTAGATCATCAAAATCGGTTGAAAACTTTGTCAGGAGCCTGTTTTTAGTCCAAAAGCGATTTTGTTAATACCTACCTACCACTCATTGGGGAGTTTTACCTCCAGTTAGTTATAGTTATATCTTGGTGTGACTGGAAAATAGGGCTTTCTGACCCTGAGACAGTAGAGATTGTTACTTGCCAGAGGGCGCAGCCCTCGGGCAAGTACATTTCGAGACTGTCGAGGGGTCAGAATTCAGAAAGCCATTTCCGTTGCACCAAGATGTAATTTTCTTTCATTTAAGAATGTTTTAAGAACCGAATTTGTCGCAATTTCGTGTCTTTTTTAAAAAAATGATACCATCGCAAATTGTTTTAAATTTTTCGGTAGACATTAGTTACACGAGTATTGTGCAGAAGTCCTGGCGCTGTAGCTCAAAAACTCTAGATTTTACAGCGTTTTTGGATTTTAGAGTTTTAGCATAAAAATAACGATCTCAGCTTCTGATAGTAGGATTTGGATGGGTATAAGTGCGTTCGCCTTGTTTTTTGAAAATTTTATACGAATTTTCAATATGAAACCGTTTTTTTTTTTTTTTAATTTTAG
>SWLX010000029.1:0-12271 GCA_009866985.1 Limacina bulimoides | reverse complement strand
ACTCTCTCTCTCCATAAATATAAATAAGTTCCCCCGTGGGATACCAATACAACCCAAAACAATATTTGTTTCCAGTCCGATTTGACAGACATTTTAGTTGCGGGTTATTCATATGAGTTATATATTTATGATTATTTAGTAAGAAATATATTATTTTGATTTTAAGAACCTTATTTGGCTCTTAAGTTGTTAAAATATGTTGTTTTATTCGAATTGGTGCACTATTTTTGTTTTTATAAGAATATTTTTATTATTCTTAAACGCGATTTTTACTCTCGAAATTTTGGAAACATTCTTAATTTTTAAGAATATTTCTGACTCTAGAAGATTTTTTAATATTCTTAAAACTGTTTTAAGAATTTTTTACTCTTATCGGAAAAACACTAAGATTTTTTTTTAAATTAACTTGTTTTGGTTAAAATATGGACAAATACACTATATATCCACCTAATTCTTCGCCGGGAAAGATTGTAACAATAATTCAGTTGGTAATATAAGGTAATATAATAATTCCTGAGTCAGTAACATCAAAAAATCCTTTTAAAAAATTAGCTAATTAAAATTTAAAGAATATTTAAGTCTTCTATAAAAAAGCTCAAGAATATATATTTTTTAGAATATTTTCTACTCTCAATTTTCTAAGAATATTTTACACTAATGTCCAAAAAAATATATTCTTATAAAAACAAAAAGAGTATGTTTAGTGTCCGATTTGACTCATGTTTCAATTTAATTATGTTTAGTACAATATTGAATACCTATTGCATTTGAAAGAATCAATTTTGATGCTTAGGTTTTTCACGTGTTCTTAAAAGTGGGTGTTTTGCTAACATTTTTGTTTGAAGTCCGATTTGAAATAAATTTTAGGTGTGGACTCTTCTCATCTATATATTTAAGAATATATAAATGTAAAACATTCATAATATAGGTTATTTTGATCAAATCGGGGTTTGCAGTTCAAGTTGACTGAAATTTTGGTCGTGGGCTTATATCCGCTATGTGCTTAAGAATATTTAGCAATAAATCTAGCATTTCCATTTTAAGAAACTCATTTGATTCTTAAGTTCTTAAAATGTTCTTAAAATAGTATTTTGCTCAAATATGTGTTAAATCTTGTTTGACTGACGTTTAGTTTTGGGGGTTATTTTAGTTATATATCTACAATTCCACACCGAGTCAATGAAATCTTGTGCTTTGCCTTTTCTGAGCCCTAGCAGGAATTTTATCTGATATTACATTGTATTATTTCAAACCCCCGCTTATAAATTTCCTCCCACATTGTGTATGTTTGTATTCATCAGATGATTTATTTGCAGTGGAGGCTGTATTCTCTATTTTATCATTCTTTTTTTTTTGCTATAACTTGGGCTTTTCGTGACTTGAATATATATTTTTATCCATATATAATAAATTAGAACAAACAAAGAATATATATTATATATATATATACATGGTGTTCCAAAAAAATGGGGATTAGCGAGTGTCGATCTTTGAGATCTCACGGATCGCAGTTTTTATGCTATTTGCAAAACGGAGCATGCAATGGAAAGCTGAAAGTCTGAACTTTATCCTCCTTTTTACAAAATGAAATAATCTTCAATAACCTTGAAACCACAGTGATCACAATAAAGCTTAATTCTGGATAATGTGACGAAAAGACGTAAAAAACACACAATTTGTCACTATAAACCAAATTCTCTTCTATGTCATTTCAAGGTTAGTGAAGATAATTGCATTTTGTAAAAAGGAGGATAAAGTCCAGGCTTTCAGCTTTCCATTGCATGCTTCGTTTTCCAAACAGCATAAAAACTGCGGCCTCCATAAGATCTCAAAGAACAAGAAACACTAATCCCCATTTTTTTTGGAACACCCTGTTGGAATATGAATATAACTAAATAAGTAATCATTCTGGTGAAGAAATTTCCCTGGTGCAACTAAATACATTGTGGGATTATGTACTATCACCAAGCTTAGTTGTGTAATTGTGTGGTAGTAATGATGACTATATGTGCCCAACGCATCCATGGACTTTATGAATGTTAGTACCATATTCCCAACTTCCTGTCAATATGTGAGATAAACTACATATCCATCAGGGTAATACCACACCAAAATTTAAAATATCCCAAAAATTGGAAGTGGATCATAAATCAACTGGATCTGAGGAACAAAAAAATAATACATAAAAAATCGCAACAAAAACATTCAATATAGAATAAAATATAAATTAAAGGGAAAGTATCATTGGCTCTGGCTAAATAAATGATTGAGAAAACACCCCAGCGCGATGAGAGTCAAGAATTTTATGTTTTCTTTCTATAAATTTAAGAAGCTGTTTGGTGATCTCTGGGAAAACTCAAACCTCTTCACCCACCTGAATGGGTTACCTAAAAGTGATGCAAACAGATTTGGTTTGTATCAATTGTGTTTACTGTTTGGTGTACTCTGCGGATTCTCAGAACTTTTCCTCCCACAGCTTTATGCATTGACACCTGTACTCCATGCTTTATGATAGTCGCATTACTAATATTCACTATATTGAAGAGTAAACCTTCACATTAAAATGTGGTTATATAAAACTTGCATTGTGTGTCAGTGTGATGGCATATGTCCCATCTGTATATATATAATTAAATTAATTCAGCTCAAGTATTTCTAACAGTTTTTGTGACAAATTAGAATTCTGAGTTATTTATGACCAAGTTCATCGTTTAAATAAAACAAGAGGACATAAACAGTAAAGTCCACACAAATGTAAATAAAATACAACATACTAATACATCTACAAACTGATTTTTCTCGATTTTCACAAAGTCTTACCAGTGTCCAGGACTGTGAAATGATTGTGTCAATTTTGTCAAAATGGCCATCATAATAATTTTCATTTTTCTACTATACAAAATCCTTCTGACTATATCTTACGAATTCATTGAAGAAAACGACGGATACACTTTTTATTAGAAACCAAATGAAAGGTTGTCAAAAGATCATATATTTGACGTTGGCAGTGTGACAATGGAATTTTCGCGCAACAAAATGTGCCATGGTAAATTTTAAAAATAAACAAAAATTCCCTACAATGTATGAACGCTTTTTGAGTTAAGATGGATACAGTCAGCTAAAATATATACCATTTTGTAACATTTAATACTAAACACCAGAAAACAATGATACAAACGTAAAAAGTTAGTATACTCTTTATCATAATAATATTTTTTGGACATTATAGTGAAATATTCTAAGAAAAATAGAGTATATTAAAAAAAAATTTTCTTGAACATTTTTTGGAGGAGAGTAAATTTGAAAAAATCCTTACATTTTTTAAAAATTATTAAATTTTTACGTTATTTTACATGTTTTTTCAATATTTTCCCACAAAAAGGTAATTTTTTCCAATTTTTTTCTTAAACTTTTTTAGCATTTTTCCGATAAGAGTAAAAATTTCTTTAAAAAGTATTAACAATATTTAAAAAATCTTCTAGAGTCCAAAATAGTCTTAAAAATTAAGAATGTTTCCAAAATTTCGAGATTAAGAATATTTTTTACTCTTATAAAAAATGAGTGTATACATGTAGGAGATCTCACTCACGAATACGGTATTTGGTGGGGAGACCTCGGGTATTTTGGGGAGCAATAAAATGTACGCAACTGTATTCTTTATCCTAAACAAGGTGGGGACCCGTGGGGTTATTATATTTTTTAAAGGGGCACGGCACACCAAATTGTGTTGAATCATCCCAAATAAGGATGGGATAGGCTATTCTATTAAAAACACTAGAGATCCCCACAATTTCTGAGAGTTCCCCAGCAAATACCTAGGCATAGGGAATGGAATAATCAATACAGCCCGGAAATGCAATCACTTTTCTAAAAGATAAAAATAACTAATTTAATGAGGCTGTGGCAATCTCTTCTTTTTCCTATACTGCTCGTCACATAATTGAGTTATATATAAATTACTTCTACCATATAAATTATAATTAAACATAAAAAGGTTGTCACCTCCCTCCCCCTAATTGTTTTAACATGGAATACAAATGTTCATATATCACAAATAATGAAACATATTTCATTCATAGGGATGTCCATTATTATAATAATAATATATACTCCGGAGTAACAATAATAATAATAATAATATAATAATTATTGCCTTGTGTCGGTATTTTCCGCCTTGTCCTATTAACATTGTATATCGTGAGTAAACCAAATGCAGGTGTATCCTAACTGTAATTTTATAAAGTGCAAGCCTACGACATCAATTTTATTCATGATTTTTTAAATACATTTTAAAGAAAAATGAACGCTGTCATCGTTTTTTAATGTGCGATTTAAAAACTCAATGATGTAAATATAGAATATAATTAATATTTGTAACATAAAGAAGGCCTTACGTAAAAAATGAAATGTAACCTAATCTAACCTAACAAACCTAAGTGAGCCAAACACCTAACAAACCTAAGCTAATTGAATATAACCTAACCTGAGCAAGATTAAATGATGAAAATAATTGATGTAATATATTAATATAATACATTGAATAGGATTTAAAAACGTAACTTGATTATTTCTTTATCAAATTATAATAAAACTTAGTTAGTGTTGATGATCACAATATGCATAACCTGATTCACATTAAGGATGTATTAATACAATGAAGGAATCACTATTCCATTGAAAATGAATGTCATTATAAGTAAAGCATATAGCCTGCAGATGTGTGTAACTACTCCAGAGTATATACCATCCATTTATTTCCCCTGTATTCTCTGTGAGACGTATAATCATATAGCAATTTGTTAGGACTATAGTCAGCTATAGAACCTAAATGATGTAATTACACAACATAAAAACATCATACAGCAGAGAAATAATAACTGTGAGAGTAACTAAATAAGTGATTACATGAGTCACTCACTCATGATGTACACAATAATATCATACTAGTGCACACAAAAAAAAAGTAAAAATGCAGGCTCCAGGTGCATTGAAAGTAAAATATTTGAAAAAATCTAAAAATATTTGATATTAAATATATTTTATTTCCAGGTCAGTAACAGAGGCGACTGCACTAATAGGCCCATTCATAGCAGTTCAGCACCAACCACACTCTGTGTTCCTGCGAGCTGTCAAAACTACTCGAGTCATAAATCACAGTATATTTTATGTTTCGGTCTCGCCCATTGTACTATAGTGGATTGTCACGAAACAATATGATATAATATAAAACACTATAATTGTAAGTTTAGATGTGAAAAAATAACAATATATTACGCACGTATATATATATACACGGTGTTTAAAAAAAGTGGGAATTAGCAGTCACCGATCTTTTGATATTTGCATAAATAAGCATGCAATGGAAAGCTGAAAATCTGATTTTTATTTTTCTATTTACAAAATGCAATTATCTCCAATAACCTTAAAACGACAATGATCAGAATAAAGCATATTTATGGATAATGTGACGAAAAGACATGAAAAATACACAATTTGTCACTATAAACCAAATGTGCGGCCATGTCATTTGAAGGTTAGTGCTTTGTACATAGGAGGATAAAGCTCAGACTTTCAGCTTTCCATTGCATACTTAGTTATGCAAATAGCATAAAAACTGCGCCATCCATAAGATCTCAAAGATCGGAAAACGCTAATCCCCATTTTTTGGAGACACCCTGTATATATCAAGGAGAAATTTAATCTATTATTGTTTTTAACTGAAATTAATTCGTTAATTAAGAAAACCAACCCTCAAATTATTAGAAGCATCAATGGGGAAGTATTTGACAGAATCCCTTATGCAATCATGAATGTTATAAGTATCGATATTTGAACCAAAATTAGAGCGACAATCTTTTTCCCGAATTTTTCTCAAATTACTAATAATATTTTTACCAGACAAAAAGAGAGTATCATAAAATTTTAAAAATCTATTGGTCAAGAGGGGAAATAAATGTTTATATTCAGTATCTGGCTCTAAAAAACAGCGATGTGTACCGAGTGGTAAATCAAATATCATTCTTAAAACATTGTTTCAAATAGTATAGACATCATTAATGGCGAAAACATTCCACAAATTGCTTCCATCTATCGCCAGACTTACGGTTTTAATGTCAAGGTTCTCCCCAAGCTATTACAGGAAGAAGGGGGACAATCACTTCTCTTTTCTAAACATAATTTGGTTATTTTCGGCTAAATGTCAAAAAATAAACAGACACACATTAGAAGTCATATCCGAAATAGGTCGAGTAGAAACACAACTGGTTTATAATTTCTATTCACAATTGTGAACCTACTGGCCAGCAAATTGTGGTGTATGCTCAAAATACTCAGAAATTAAATATATCTGTTTTTTCCAATATTGTGTTTGTTGCAATTTAAGAAAATAGAGAACTGATTTTCTGGTGTGTAGGTGAAGTCTCCTAAAAAACGTCGCATTCTGGTCAGCTGAGACATCCAAAAAGATTTAATTTTTTTTTGCGTTTTGTTAAAAAATGTATGAAAACAATGAAAAAATATGTAGTGACAGGTGAGTTAATGCCATTGTCACTAATGCTATAGAGTAACTCCAGGATACTTTCATATAAGTTAAATACGGTATAATATAGGCTTATACTAGACCTATAAATATCACTCAATCCTTGACATCATCTCCTTTGAGGATCGTTAGCACAGTGGTGAGTAGTCCATGGTTGAGCGTCTGCTCGTAGCCTGAATGGTGTGGGTTAGATACCCGGTCAGGGCTCCGATTTTTTAGTGTATGTAAATTATTTATGTACCATAATTAGTAAGTAATTGCGTTATTTAAGTAAAAAATAGGTTACATAATTAAATAATTACAAAATCTAATTAAGTTAGGTTAGGTTATCCAATTAGTTTAGGTTAGGTCAGGCTAGATTAGGTATCGTAACCTATATAAACTTGTTGTCATGGCTGTGTTAAGAAATTTTCTCGTAGGAATAATTACCAGTTGAGAAAGTGTCCTGTCGATGCTCTCTTTCCCCATTAATAGTATTCATTAGGGCAGGATACTTGAAATAGTAATTATTTAAAGATATGAGATTCATGTAAATTTGACTGTAAAATACTGGGTATACTGTAAATCTCCCGTCTAATATATGAACACAATTAACTAGAGTAATTGGGCGTGATTCTAATTTAGAAATAACATTACCTCTTTCTAGTATAACAACGAATTCAGGCACTTATCCTAAAACCAAGAAGACTAAAATGAACTTAGGATATGATTTTTATTCAATAGTTTTTTCAAACATTTAGTTGAAAAATTGGGTTTGGGAGTTTTTTTCTGTAAATAATTATTCACTTTCATTTTGGAGTTCCACAATATGACATAGGAATAGTTAACTGGTAGTTTTCAGTATTGTCACTTTCTTCAATTCCTTTGTGTTAAATATTACCTTCTCTGTATGACCTGCGAAATTTTGGAGGAAAGTCTAACTTATATTTATTGAGATGGGAAATACTGGTAATTTATTCCATTCTGTCACAATAATTTACCTGGGTTTCCTTACTAGGAAGTAAATATTTTATTACCATATTTCCCACCTCCTCTATATTTCATTTCTGGATGAGCTTTATTTTTAACCGGGAAATACGAGGATTCAGAATCCTCGTATTTCCCGGGGTTAAAAAAAAGGTCATCCAGAAATGAATGCAAGTGGAATTTTCTGCCTGAGAGTCTCTCCCATGGTAAATTATTGTGACCCCATGAAAAAAAACTTTGTATTCACTGGTGAAACTGGGCTCATATTTCCCTCGGTTGGGTGATTTTGGTCTCATACTACCAGGGTATTATTTTTCTCGCTATCGCTCGAAAAATAAAACACCTCGACCAAAATCACCCAACCTCGGGAAATATGATGCCTCAGTATTCACCAGTGAATAAATAGCTATTACTTGTAATTGAAGATAATTTATTTCCACATTCTATCTCATCTGAGGTCAGTTTTTGTTATTTTGTTCAAATAAGTAATAAAAAGTCCATGTGAAGCTGCTATTTACAAGGAAAACAGGAAACTCTAGAGAAAAGCCTGGCTCAGAGTAAGCAGTGAAATATCGATTATAATACACACAGTGGCGAGCTCAATATGCAGCACACTCAGGGATTATAATAAGAGATAGAACATACATAAATGAATAAACGTCAACTTTAATATTTTTAAATTCGGTGAGAGAAGTAAGAATAAAATATATTTTCTCAGTTCTCAGTTCTGTGATTGGCTATCCCTAAAGGGGGGGAGGCTTTTTACAACTTAAAAGGGGCAGGAGGGGAATTTGCCACCCTTACTGAAAATAGATCTGGATACAAAAGTTATTGACGGATTTTAAAAAACAAACCCATTTTTAAAGGTTGATCATTTATCTTGAATATCCATGCTTCAGAAGTCACCCAGGGTCAAGGTCAATGTCACAAGAGGCCAAACGTAATGGTCTAAGTTTAGTCGAATGTGTTCACAGTTTTTGTAAAGGCGTTACATTTTCCATCATTCCTCCCAGATTTTTAGTCCGATTAGACTAAAATTTCAGGAACGAAATATGTTTCGCTTTTTGACGATATGTTGATTTCTTAAAATTTGACAATTTTTTGACCCATTTTTAACGTGTTTTTTTCATCACCTTATCCATTGAAACATCTCAAAAGGTTTAAAGTTGCAAAATTGGCTCATTTCGTTGATAAATGTAGAAAAAATTCAAAAAACATGTAGGATGGGGTGGAAGATTTCCCTCCCCCTGCCCCTCGGGGAATGTAAGTCAATAAGGTTTTATTTTAACTGTGTAATAAGTTATTTCAATAATATTTTTAAAAAGTGAATTTATTGGGGAAAAGGTGACTGCATTGAGAATATGAACTTTTACTGAGATTCACCTCACTTTTCTCAGTAAACCCAGGTCTTCTCTGAATAACGTCACATTTTCATGGATCTTTAAACTGATGTTCACAATGTCTGTTAACCGTCTGATGTCGATGATATCCATGATGATACAAAATTAGAAACTATGTAAATGATAACAGTATTTATTTTAGTACAAAATGAAACTAATGGACAATAAATATGAAACAAAATGAATCTAATATACAGATTCACAACATTTATGCACAAACATTGCGCCAGTGAATAATGTCCTCTCTTGTCAAATTACAACATTAAGTGGTATCATAATGTCTTAGCTCATTCCTGCAACTTGTCATCGACACAGGGTAACCCGAATATAATTCTGTCATAGTCATAACACTTTTTGTAGAAACACATTCTGAGATATTCTCACTATGCTCGGTCCACCAGACTTATCTCGTCCTACTTGTATTCTGATTGGCTGATGGATACAACAGCTGACAAACTAAGGTTTATTAGAATAAATCTCCAAATATCAGCTATAATAATATTCATATTCATAAATATATTCACCTTTCATCTAAGAATGATAAGTTATAATATAAACATGATGGTAGTTTAATGCTCTGCACACATTCCTTACTTATTAAAGCTATAACCTTTGCAACAAATAACATTTTCGTAATAAAATAAGGTTGTCGGTTATTATTGTGGTTTTAATTAAAATGTGACAAGTGTATGCTTCACATAAAATCTGCAGAGTATATTATAAACAACCACACAACTTCAGACATTATCTGGATCTACTAACATTTAGTTAGGGATAATGATAGTTTTAATGTGTTTATCCCTAGAATATCCCTTGTTGGTGATAACAATAAAACTTTCTTATAATCCTACCTGTACTTCCTAGTAGTTACACTCAACAGCTTTTCGTCAACTTGTAAACTACCATTTAGGTGGAAGGGCAGTGTTATAAAAAAAATTGAGGTTTTTGGCTTTCAAAGTTCAAAATAGTGTTGAAAGCAAGTTTTTCCAAACAAAAAAATATTATTGGGACTTTTATGCTCCGAGATATCGCGCCTTTAATTCAATTTTGGGTCATTTAGCATATCGTTTTATACGAAAATGGCGACACCTAGCCTCAAGCGGGTTTTTTCCATAATTTTACATCAGAAATAATCTAGTGAATTATCTGAACCGATTTTTGATATTTTGTCCCTGGACAAAGTTATGAATTTTTGAAATTTCTGTGATTTTTGGAAACTTACTGAAATGTCAAAAATTCATAATTATGGCCAGGGACAAAATATCAAAAATCGGTTCAGATAATTCACTAGATTATTTCTGACGTAAAATTATGCAAAAAACCGCGGGAGGCTGGGTGTAAACCAGTTTCGTATAAAACGATTTGCCAAATGACCTAATGTGGGATTATAAACGCTATATCTCAGAGCAAAAAAAAATCAAAAAATCAAAATTTTTGAAAAAACTTGCTTTTAACACTCTCTGGAACTTTTAATGCAAAAAAAAACCTTTTTTTGGTCCCACTTTAATCCAATGAAAATTTTCCAGTCACCTCGTAATATTTTATTATAAACTTTATTTGAAGTATTAGTGCAACTGTGAATTCATAGGAGATATATTGTGATTGTACCTCGCCAATATGCCAACACAAATAGGAATGAATGGGCTGAAACACTTAAACGTTTATGGATAACTTCCCAACCCAATATGTAGACCCACCTACTACAGTAAATAGCATGATAAACATAAACAGTGATAACACAATTTATTGAAATGACACTGAATAGTCAGATCAAATAATGATAAACAATAAAATCATCCTACGGCCTGAAGGCACAGAACTCAGTAAATACTGTATGCCTCCCACACACATTTAGAAACTTGAACGTCTACAAAACAGATTTTCAGAAACTGAGTGAACATTTACAAACTGTTGACTGGGATGAATAATACAAGTCCATCTATCCAGAAGAAAATTTTTATGGTCTTATGAGGTTAATTATCCTGTGAAATATGTGAATTCTATGCGCCACACAAATTTTTCCGGTTAAAAACCAACAGCATGTAGCACAAGGAGACAGAGAAGGAGAATAGAAGAAAATAAGCAGACACTGAATTGAAGACTGAATCAGAGAAGAATACTAAATGAGACCCAAGATGGAAAAACAAAGAGAATTTAGTTAATTTACACGAACAACTGTAACACTGTATTAGAGGAGACGCATACAAAATGAGAAAACACTACAAATAAAATAAGCGAAAATTAAAGCTACTTCTTCACTTGGTCGAAAAGATAACTAAACATTGAGTCAAGCGTATGACCTCTTATAGACAAAAATGGCATCGTTCAACATGATGAGAAAAATATGGCAGATATACTTCAACTTCAAGATGTGTCTACGCACTACAGTGATCCAAACGAACCAAAACATAACACAAATCAACAATATAAACCGGGAGAACGAATCTCAAAAAATGTTTTCTATCTGTGCAAGATACAATTTTCACAGTGTTACAAAATAAAGTGGTCCATCTGTTCTTTTCTTCTCACATATCAATCTTTGTTAATTTTGACCCACTGAATCCATTTTTGGGGTTTATTTTTGGATTCTACTGTTCAGTTTTATGTAAATTGAGCTCAAAGTTGGAAAAAGTTCAGTTTTTGGCACTTTTCAGGGGCCCCGGGGGTTCCACCCGGGAAAGTCAGAATTTTTTTATTGGCTGCCACACCTTTATTATAATGTATTTGGAAGCATCAAAGCTAAAAATGATTTAAAAAAATTATTTCAGTAAATTATTGATTTTATGTTGGTACACCTTACCCTACATGCCATTTTTGGCAATTTTCGGGGGCCCTGGGGGCCCCACCATGGAGGTTAAAAAAAATTTTAATGCCTGCCACACCTTTATTATAATATATTTGGAAACATCAAAGCAAAAAATTTCCCTTTAAAAATTATGTTATATCACTATTTTCATGAAATCATGTCGGTACACCTCAAAAAATGAAAAAAAAAAAAAAAAATGCAGTTTTTGGCTCTTTTTAGGGGTAATGACATGATATCATTAAAATAGTGATATAAAATATTTGTTAAAATCATTTTTCGCTTTGATGCTTCCAAATACATTATAATAAAGGTGTGGCAGCCAATAAAAAATTCTGACCCCCCTGGTGGGGCCCCCGGGGCCCCTGAAAATTGCCAAAAACGGCACTTTTTCCAACTTGAGCTCAATTTACACAACTGAACAGTTGAATCCAAAAATAAACCCCAAAAATGGATTCATGATTCAGCGGGTCAAAATTAACAAAGATTGGTAGGTGAGAAGAAAAGAACAGATGGACCACTTTATTTTGTAACACTGTGTAATTTAACCATCTGAAACAGAAC
>SWLX010000028.1:0-12570 GCA_009866985.1 Limacina bulimoides | reverse complement strand
GGGCAGTTAATGGTATATGTACATTATTCTGTGTTGTCGTGGGCTTGTGTTGCTGGTGAAGACTAGATCCAAATAAGTTCGAAGTTTGACTGGCCACAGGTGGATGTTGTGAATATGACGTTTGTGGATGTCCTTGTTCAGAGTTCATAGGTCTGTGTGGTAAATGAGACGAGGTCAAAGGCTGCTGATGCATCTGAGATTGAGGGTGACCATGGAAGGGAGGGAACCCTGACTCTGCCCGCAGTCCATTGTCTCGGCTGTCATGAGCGACACCAGCCCCTCGACCTCTACGACCCCTCTTGGCACCAGTGGCTCCTCTCCCTCTACCCCTTGAACTACCTCTTCCTTTTCCTTCTATTTGCACAGGTGTCTCGACTACAGAAGGGATAAGAGGTAAGTTATTGGTCTCTTGGCTGATCTGGCTATCAAAATCGTAGGCGTCAATGGGTTTCTTTTTCTCCAATGTACAATGTCCAGTTTTTTCAGCTGCAGCTGCAGTTAGAGATCTTTGAATAGATTCAAGATTCGCTTGCACACTTTCTTCAATAGCTTGCTGTTTAGCCAATGCTGCAGCATGATCTTCTTTGGTAGACTCTTTACTTTTGCGTTTCTTTCTACCCCCTTTCTTGTCATCTTCAATGGGTGCAGGTTGTGGCTGTTTACTTTGACCTTCAGTACTTGACCTACGTGGAGGAATGGGCTCTTTATAGAAAGAAGGAGGGAATCCTTCTTGCCTTCTCTGGGGAGGCATCTCACCCATCCTGCTGTTGAGTTCAGAAATAACTTTGAATGGATCATTGTTGACCATATCATCATTGGACTTAAGTTCAGTTGGTTTATTTTGGTAATTTGTTGAAGGGGTGGCTCTACTAGGATGAGGAGGAGAGGCAAGCAAAAAGTCAATAGGTTGGCAGGGGAAATTATTTTGAGTGTCAACTGAGTTTTCTGCATACCGAGGAGATAATCCTTTGGGAGAAAAGACGTCTTTGGTTGGTAACGGTTTATTTGCTTCTTGTGTGAGATGATTTTTCATATGCAACAAATTAAGAGGGTCTTTTATGCTCATAAGCTCTTGAGTAAAAGATAATGGTTGATCAGAAGCAATCGGAGGTTTCTGCATTAGATGGTTGACAATAGTATCAGCATGTCCCTTTCCACCTCGCAACAAAGTTTCATGGATAGGTAATCTATTATCTGGTAGATTTTTCTGACCTGTTAACAACTTATGGTGTTCAGGACTAAGCATTTTGGTATTCACAAGGGGGTGGTCTGGAGTTTTATTAATTCTGTTACCAATGAGACTTTCGGCAGTGATCTTATTACCCATAGAGAACAAATGTTCAGGGCTTCTATGTTTATTTGTAGGACGAGTTGTGGCATCAGTTGAAGGTTGCTGCAGATGCTTGTTGAACTTCTCATGAAAGGCTTCTTTAGGAGAAGAAAACATTCTACCTGGCTGAAACTTTGGTGAGTGTAAAGATGGCTGCTGTTCAACCGGGGTATGATGAGGTTCTTTCAAGTTTAGTTGACCATGACCCTGCTGCAACTTAGGTTGATTTGGTTGGAGATTTTCTTGTTGCTGGGCTGGCAGTGGCAGATTCCTTACAGGAGATTGGAAGCTTTTCTCATGGGCATTGTCCAGGGAGATGGAAACAGGAGGAGGGAGGGATGCCTGGCTGTGAGGCCGGTCCTTGTGCATCACACCAGCAGCTGGTTTGGTCTGAGCATTCAGGTTGGAGATAGACTTAGCTTCTTCGGTGACAGCTATAGTATTTCTTCTCGGTGACCTCAAGCTGGACTCTGCAGACAGAGGCTCCTGGGATTTCCTTCTCGCAGACAATGAAAGTGGATCAGAAGTTGGTTCTTGGATATGCCCCATAGGGAATGAGGGTCGGCGCTGTCGAGTATGTTCAATATGGTTGGTGGTCACAGTCTCATGCAGTGAGGACGTAATGTCTCGACTTGGAGATAAAAAACTGCCTTCTTTAGAAATTGGATCTTTGAAGAAAGGAGATCTCTGTGGGGATTGAATCAAAGGCTGAGGCGACTGCATGCTATTAACAGGAGATTGTGAGGTCTTAAGTTGAAGCTGGGGTGACGGAAGTTGGCGTTGAGGGGACTGCATTTGTCGTGGAGATGTTATGTGTGGTGACTGCATATTATGCTGAGGTGATTGCATCATTCTTTGTGGTGACTGGAGAGGCCTTTGTGGTGAGTGAGATAATTTCTGAGGTGAGTGTCCATGCGTTTGAGGGGATTTGGTAGGTGAGGGCTTAGTAGGAGATTGGGATATCTTAAGAGGTGATGTTGGAACAGTAGGCTCTGGTGTTTTGTCTTTTGTGAGTGTTGAATTCCACCGAGGAGAAGAGAATGGCGAGACAGGTGGAGCAGGAGACTGATGATTTGGAGACATCAACATAGTTCTGAAGGGATCCTTGTTTTTACCAAGGATATCCAGACTGCTCATTGAAGAAATATCTTTGTTAAGATCAATTTTATCAAGGTCTTCTTTACGCAACAGACTGTCTTCCAGTGTTGTGCTTACTTTTTCAGGCACAGGATCTGATAAAATTGAAAATCCAAGCTCATTTTTATCCTTGTCTGGTGACTCTACAACTGGTTCCGGTTGTGGCTTTGTTTCATTTTCTATAAACAATGGCGGAAGGTCATCATCCATCCCTAGCAGATTGGCAACAGCTCTTTCAGCTTCTTCAGATGCTTCTCTCATCGCCTGTTCTTCTTTCTCTTTTCGAAGTTTTTCAGCAAGTTCTTCTCTTTCTTTGCGTGCTTTTTCTTCTTCCTCAGCTTTTCTCTTTTCTTCTGCTTCCTTTTGCTTCTTTTCTTCCTCTTTCTTCTTCAATTCTTCAGGTGATTCAAACAAAACATTTTGCAAAAGCTTTAAATATCCTTCATCTTTTTTCTTAGTTTCTTCATCTAAAATGTCAAAGAAAAGATGTGCATTCTTCTTTCCTGAAGAATCTTTCGTTTTCGGTCCAATTGCTGTGTCTGGTTTGTCTTTTCTTGGGCTTAGAACGTCCTTGGCAATTTCAGTAGAGCTTCCAGGTTTCCCTTGCTCTGGTTTATCATGTTTCTGGTTAATCACATCATCCAAAAGAAGCTCCTGGTCATTACTGGCTGAGTCAATCATCAGATCAATAGGACTGTTCTTTACTACATCATCATCATCACTACCATCCTCCAAATCTTGATTTCTACCTTTTCCTTTCAGAGTCTTACTGTCTGTGTCTTTTGATTTCTTGTCTGTTGAGCTAGACTCTGATACTTCATCAATAATCAGACCTGGAGACTGATCATCAGTATCATTAATCTCCACTGAGGATGCTAACGCTATTTCATCAGTGATTGGAGTCAGAGCATCTTCCGACTCCAGAGGCTCTGACGGTGCTGTGGACATGACAGATGCAGGGGGACAAGGGGACTCAGTAGTCACGGTAGTCTCTGCCTCCGATATCGGGATCACAAAGTCCTCACTGAGAACAGAATCTGGTCTTGGGGTTGTTGGATCAGGACTCTTCAGAGTACTAGGAGACATATCAGGGAGTTTACTTTCATCTAATGACTTTTTATCAGTCTTATCCTTTTCATCTCTTGAGTCAGGAGTTCTGTCACCCTTCGTGCTACTGGGAGGGCTTGCTTTCTCTTTGCCTTCGTCGTCTTTGGCATTTAAGATTCTTTTTGGAATTGGAAGAGGTTTTGGAACACCCCAGAATGATAAGAACTCATCATCAGGATTAGATTTTGGTTTCTGTTTTTGCACTAGTGATTTACTCTCTTCAGAACAAGATTTTAGTTGCACAGCTTCATCAGATGAATGTTGTTCTGGCACCTTTTCTCTTTTGTTCATAAGTTGTGATTTCTCTTCACTATCAAGAGCCTTTAAATTGTCCTCATTATCTTCAACATCTGAACTCTTCTCTTGGTCTTTCTTTTTCTTTTTCTTCAATGGTACTTTTTCTGTGGTGTTGGTAATAACTTGTTCAGTTTTCACCTCTTTGGTGTGTTTAGGAGATTTCAGAGTTTTAGGACACTTATCAACTTGCTCTATTTTTGTACTTTCTTTCTTAGATGCCACATCAGCCTTCTTTTCCATATGATCTTTGTTTGGGGCGACAAGAGATTCCTTGGGTTTCTTTTCTTGTTCTTTCTGACTATCATTTTTCTTATCAGTTTCTAACTCTTTCCTTTCTTTTTTCGATTCAGGAGATTTAAGGGATTCAACTTTTGGTACGCTAGTTTTATTCTTGTCTTTTCCATTAGCAGTTGTTTCTGATTTTACCTCTTTTGTTTTTGCTTTTGGAGAAAATGGTGGAAGATTATCTATACCAGTTTCAGAGCTGGCAACGTCGTCAGATTCACTGTCCAATATGGAACTTTTCTTTTTTAGAGACTTTTGTTTCTTTTCCTTATCAAACATTTTGTTGATTAATGAACTAACAGACTCTTCTTCTTCAATAGGATCATACTTTTTCTTTTTCTTCTTTTTCTCCTTATCTTCTTTTTTCTTCTTTTGATTAATTTCTTCCGCAGTCTGTGATTTGTCAATACTGCGTTTTTTATCTATTTTAGCAGCAGGTGATTTTATTTTCTCATTATCATCTTTAATTTGCTTATTCTTTACTTTTTCTTTTTCTCCTTTTGATGGCTTCTTTGAATCGACAGAGGAGTCTCTTTCAGTCTTTGACTTCTTGACGGATTCAACTGAAGAGTCTCTTTTATAAGTATCTGCTACTTTAGTTAGTTTTCTCTTCTTAGCTTTCGGAGCTTCATCATCTGAGAGATCAATACTTTCATCGAGGCTATCTGGTTCAGTTATACTTGAAAGGTTATGAGGTTTGGCAAACTCTTCTTTAGATGTTACAGAATCAGATGAATCTTGCCTAATCTTTCTACGCTTCGGAGCTGGCTTCCCTTTCTTTTTACTGTCTACCTTTTGCTTTGATGTCTTTTTACTTGGGAACTTTTCTTCTTCGGAGTCTGAGTCTGAATCAAAAATATCATTGAACTTTCCACTAGGTTTCTTAGTTTTTGAAGCACTTTTTGAAGCACTGAGAAGGGCATCATCATCATCGTCACCAGATGAGGAGGAAGATGGAGAGGAGCAAGAAGAAGAAGAAGATAAATGTACTCGCTTCTTTTTAGGCTTAGCTTTTGCCTTTGCTTCTTTCTGTTTGGGCTTTTGAATTGGTTCTGAATCTGAAATATCACTGAAGTCACTGATGAACTTGGATTTTGCCTTTGTCTTAGTTTCTTTAACAGATTTTGTTTTTTTTATTGGCTCAGCGTCAGAAATGTCACTATTGTCACTCAAATCTGAGCCACTATCAAAGGAATAAAGAGGGGATTTCAAATTGGAACCTTTTTTCTTTCTGTCTTCTTTAAAATTGTCAAAGTTGGACCTAGGTGACTTTGATGGATTTCCCTGTTCTGCACTGTGTCTTTGTGTCTTAACACGATCATACATAGATGTGAATGTCATCTGGAAAGCATCGTTGCTATCCAATAATGCTGCCAGCTCATTCTTCTTGTGCTTTTTAGGAGCCGGTTTCTTCTTCTCTTCTTCCTTATCTTTTTGTTTATCTTTCTCTTTGTCTTTACTTTTATCTTTCTCTTTATCTTTATCCTTCTCTTTCTTTTTAATCTTTTCTTCCTTTTCCTTCTTCAATTTTTCCTCTTTTTCTTTTTTATCCCTTTCTTCCTTTTCTTTCTTTGCTTTCTCCTCTTTTTCTTTTCGATTTTTTTCTTCTTTTTCCTTCTTGGCTTTTTCTTCTTTTCTTGCTTTTTCTTTCTTTTCTTTTTCTCTTTTCTCTTTTTCTAATTTTTCTCTCTCTTTAAGGTCTTGCTCTTCCTGTTCCTTTTCTAGGTGTTCTCTTTCTTCCCTCTCTTCTCGTTCTTTTTCTTCTTTTTCTTTCTTTTCTTTTTCTTTCTTTTCCTTTTCCTCTTTTTCTTTTCTCTCTCTTTCTCGGCGTTCCTTTTCTTCTTTATCTTTCTTTTCTTTACGTTCTTTTTCCTCCCTCTCCTTCTTTTCTTTCTCTTTCCGTTCTTTCTCTTTCCTCTCCTTATCTCTTTTTTCCTTTTCTTTTTTCTCTCTTCTTTCTTTATCTTTCTTTTCTTTCTCAAGCCTCTCTTTTTCTTCTTTTTCCTTCCTTTCTTTCTCTATGCGTTCTTTTTCCAATCTTTCTTTTTCCTTTTTTGCTTCCTTTTCTTTCATTCTTTGTTTCTCTTTTTCTTCTTTTTCTTTCTTCATTTTTTCTTCTCTTTCTTTCTTGAGTTTCTCTTCTTTCTCTTTCTTCAGTTTCTCTTCTTTCTCTTTCTTGAGCTTCTCTTCTTTCTCTTTCTTGAGCTTTTCTTCTTTCTCTTTTTTAAGTTTTTCTTCTTTTTCTTTTTTGAGTTTTTCTTCTTTTTCCTTTTTAAGCTTCTCCTCTTTCTCTTTTTTCAGCTTCTCTTCTTTTTCTTTCTTAAT
Organism: Limacina bulimoides; assembly: GCA_009866985.1. Classification (NCBI taxonomy): domain Eukaryota; kingdom Metazoa; phylum Mollusca; class Gastropoda; order Pteropoda; family Limacinidae; genus Limacina; species Limacina bulimoides. The sequence continues at coordinate 6,089 of SWLX010000028.1, read as the reverse complement.
TCTCTCTTCCTTTTCTTTTTTCAATCTCTCTTCCTTTTCCCTCTTCAGTTTCTCTTCTTTTTCCCTTTTCAGCTTTTCTTCTTTTTCCTTTTTCAGCTTTTCTTCTTTTTCCTTCTTCAACTTTTCTTCTTTCTCTTTCTTTAATTTGTCTTCCTTTTCTTTTTTAATTCTTTCTTCTTTCTCCTTGAGTTTGTTTTCCCTCTCCTTTTTTAATTTATCTTCTTTTTCTTTCTTTAGTTGTTCTTCTTTCTCCTTCTTGGCCTTTTCTTCTTTTTCTTTCAATTTGTCTTCTTTGTCTTTCTTAATTATTTCTTTATCTTTTTCTTTTTCTATCTCATCATCTTCATCAGATTTTAAAATGTCATCTTCAATATCTTCCGAATCATTGATAGAAGACAAGGAGTTAACACTGATTTTGTCAGCTTCATCTTCAAGATTGCTTTCTTTGGGTTCTTCTTTGTTCTTGTTCTTTTCCTTTGGTTTCCCATCCCCTTTTAACTTAGATTTTTGGTCTTTTTGCTTGTTATCGTAAGATTTGTAGGAATGATCCAATTTCTTGTCATTACTCTTCAGAGATTTATCTGACTTTTGTTTAGAATCAGTTTTAGATGACTTTGTCTCTATTTTCTCTTTATCACTCTTTATGTTTTCTTTGGTGTTGTCTGTCTTAATTAATTTTGAGTCTCTGTTGTCATTTTTGGAAGATTTTGATGCTGCCTCATTTTGGGAATGTTTTGAACTACTTGAACCTGATCTCTTTTCATAAATTTTCTCTTTGGAAGTATCTCTACCTCTGTCTTTTGACTTTTTACTGTCCTTCTTAGATTCAGATTCTGTCTTTGGTATTGATTTATCGCTACTTTTTTCTTTTTCTTTGTCATAATTCTTATCTTTTTTAGTTGTGGAGTGTTTATCTCTTTTTTCTTCTTTTGAGGATTTTTTTGCTGATTCATCCTCTTTTTTGGACTTACTTTTTTCAGAGTCTTTGCTAGAGTCCCGAGTACTCTTAGATTTTTTGTCAAATTCTTTGGCTTTGTCTGTATTTTTACCCTTATCAGAGTCTTTCTTTTCATTATTGCTTGGTTTTTTATCAAGACTATTTGACAATTTGTTATGGGATTTTTGTTTTAAATCATTTATTTCCTTGTTTTCTTTTTTATTCGAATTGTCAGAGGATTTAGGATCTGGTGTGAAAAGTGGTTCTGATTTGTTATTTTTGTGAATAGTTTTGCTTGATTTAGGCTTTTTGTCTCCCTGATTTTTTGAAGTGGGTGTGGAGTGGGATGACAATGAATGTTGTGGTAATGGTTGCTTGATAGTTGCAGACACGGTTGATTCACCAACTGATATTTTATTGTCTTCTTTTTCAAGTTTTACTGAATCCATGTCAATCTTTTCCCCTTCTTTAGTTGTGTGAAGTATATCTTTATTGTTTTCCTCTTCTTTAATACTATTTTCTAATTTAACATCTACTTTATTGTAATCTTGAAGCTGGTTCGGAGAACTACAATTTTCTTTACGGTCTTTATTGGTCTCTCCCATTGTATTATTCTGGACAATAATATCAATTTCAGGTTTATCTTTATCTGCAACAGAAGGATTCAGATCGCTTAAGATTTCATCTTTTTCATTGACAGTTAATGATCTTAAATCTCCATTGTGTGTGTCATATTCTGGGAGGTTTTTATTCGGAATGTTTTTCTGTAGATTTTTCGAGGCTTCATCAGACAGAGAAACCTCCATGTCTTCTTCAGATTTCTCTTCAGATTTTTCTTTATCTGAAGACCCAACTGGCAGATTGGAATCTTCAGTTCTAGAGTTTTCCGGCAGAGATGATGGGGAAAGCCCACAGGGGGCTTCCTGGCCAAGAATAGGCACAGGTTGGGATTTGTTCAGACCATGTGTGAAGGGAGGAGCGTCTTGGGTGAGGGGAGCAGCTGCCGTAGAGCCGTTAACTGGAGAGTTCATGGAGGCCGAGGACTGGAGTGGCACCAGGGGTAGGGAGGAGGACGAGGTGGACGATGATAATGACAGTGAATTTGAAGCTTGGGGGTGATCTTGAATAGACGGTTGATTTGATGGTGGAATCACGGGACTGGGCGAGGTTAAGGAACTGACATCTTTTGCAGATTGACTTGTAGTTGTTCCTTGATGAGTGGAGCATGAGTTTGATGGTGAAGATTGAGCAATTGTTGTTTGTTGTTGAGATAATGGAGGAAATAAAGCCGTTGAATTTGAGTCATGTGAAGGTTTATCAAGAGTTTTGGTGTTTGTAGAACAAGACGATGAAATTGGCGACAAATTCACTGTATCAACTGAATTTGACTTTGATGTTGAAACCGATAAACAAGAAGTGGACAACACTGATGGTGACACTAATGACGTAGACGATGACAAAACCGATGACACAACAGACATAGTCACTTCAACTTTCACTAATTGTGCGCTCGAGGTGGCAATTGCAGTTGCTTCTAAAGAAGATGGTTGTGCAGTTGAAGATGTGTTGCACACTGCTAATGTGCTACTAGTCACTACAGGGGCAGACAGCACGCTGACACTGACTGGGCTGGACATACTCCCTGCCAGGGTGGTGGTGATGGTTGGCTGCAGCATGGACGAAGACGTCGTGGCCGGCTGCACAGAGCCGACACTGAAACCAGTCGACCCACAGGGCAGCAGCTCAGACTTGTGCTCTGTTGATTTTGTGGGAGCAATACTCGGTGAAACTGCTTCCTTTTTGATGGAGGGAATAGATAAATTATTAACAGTTACTTCTTTACAGGTGTCAGGATCAACCTTACTAGTGATTTTCTCCAGACGCCTAAAGTCTTGATCAAAAATACTTTTCCTAGACAGAATCCGCTGCATAACTGTGGATGGTTCAGACTTTTTCAAAGGATAGCCAGATTTGCTGTTGCTGTCGTTACTATCCTTGTTGCCTGCTCCGAGCTGTCGTGTTGGCCCAGTTCTATTTAGGACCTCATCAATCGCACGCAGCCGCTCTTCAACAGTTGGTTCTCCCGATGTATGGACAGGCTCTGTGAGGCTATCGTCAGACAAAACATCCTCTGGCAACTGAGGGCTGGGCTCAGGGGTGCCGTAGAGTTCACTGTCTGACACTGCAAGGTCCTTGCGGCTCGGAGATGCTGGTGGGGAATGCTGCCAATGAAGAGGAGACAGATGTTTGGATGAACTTTTCTCTGTGTGGCTCTCTGACGTAACAGAGTCGTGTGTGAGTTCATCACTGACTGTTGGACTGAATCGACCAATAGGGCTATCCATGCCAGAGAACTGTTGGACAGATTTTGATGAGCGGTGCTTGTTTATCACAGATAGGTCCTTATCACTGAGTCTGTTATTGTAATATCCACTATCACAACGGGGAGATTTATGAGAATCCATAGTTTTAGCAGAATTTTTAGAGTTCAAGGAATTGACTCTTTTATCACAAGTTTTAACTGCATAAGAGGATGCGAGTCTTGATTCTAATCTCTTATCCACATCTTCATCACTTAATAAACTATCTTGTTTTTGATGATTTTGTTTACTATGAACACCTTCAGTTGTTTTTCTATACTTTTTAGTCCTCATTTCTGAGTCATACTCAGTGTCACTGTCACGAGACTCCGGCTGCCGGGGGGATGGACTTCTGTCCTCTCGCAAACAGTTATCCTCTGTGAAGTTATTGCGAGAGTCAAGCCTGTCCAACCTTTGTTTGTCAAAGCTTTTTCTGCGTGAGGAATAATCTGTTAAATCATCAAGTTTTCTCTTATCCTCATCCCAAGACTGGGAATCTTTTACTGCAACAGATTTCACTTTACAAGTTGGAGGTGAATCAGGATCACTTAGTGAGCCACTGGATCTCTCCTCCCCCTCCATGGCAACCAACTTTTTCATAAGGGCTTCTTTCTGGCGCTCAAGCCCATGCAGGTCTTCAGTATGTGATAATCCGAGTTCTGAGTCAATATAACTCCCTGATGATGTTGGACTTCCAGAATGTTCTGTGTGTCTACTTTTACGCAGTGTTGATTTTTCAAGCTTTCTCTTGGAATCTGATTTGCTGCCTTTGATACCAGACTCTTCATAAGTTCTTTTACGACTTCTTTCTGCAGTCTTAGCAACTTCTACGCCTAGTTTTGAAGAGGGCCAGGCATAGCGTGACTTATCCTCAGAGTCTCTACGTTTTGAAACAGTTGAAGAATACACATCAGGATAGTCAAGATCAGTAGCTGAAGATCTCTTATAGTCTCCATCTGAATGAAAAATCTTATACATGGGTGTATCCTCTTGTGTTGGGGTAGGGGGAGAGTTTGATCGGGAATGTGAGCCCGGACTGTGCAAACTATGATTGTGGTAAGGAGGAGAGGCAGTGCGACTGAGATGGCTTAAATCTATATCTTCAGATTTGCGCTCATCATAGGTCCTTAGTATATACTTGTCATCTCTACTAGTGCGATATCTAGTGTCTGATCTCCAAGAGTTGTGTTCACTGTTGGGGCTACCTTCCCGACTGTTATAATTTTCATACAAATACTCTTTTGATCTATCAAGTGAGCGATCCCTTGAGCCCCGCCGCGAATGTTCTACTGATCTGTCTCTGGAACCACGACGAGAAGAATGGTCAAGTGATCGCCGAGGACTGCCACTTCGTCCATACTTCGCAGACTCGTATTCCCTCAACACTTGATCGTAATCATCTCCCTTGCCTCCGGTGTAATACTGATACCCATCATCCATCCTCCTGAAAAATGAAAATTTAGGAAAATTGATCATCATTCGCCAGCCTAATCATTTATGCTTTGAGGCTATCAATATTGTTTTTCCTATCACAAATTTGGGACAAATAAAGAAGTCAAAAATTAAATTGTTTAAAATATTATGTAAATATATATTTTTCAATATTGGAAGTAGTTATCCATCTTAAAATCCTTTTTACCATTAGCTTAGTGGGTCGCAAATCAATTCTTAATACCATTGGCAGTTGTTAAAATGTATTTGAATACCTAAAATCTTTCCCATTCACAAATTTGCAAAATTTAATAGAGCAATATGAAAGATTTTAAGCAAAATTTGCAATCATACAACTGAAATAGGCAATGCAAAAATAAGGTCCACCATCAGTGCAGTCCAAACAAGCATTTTGGTTACCTTTTTAAGGGTGCTTCATTACGAAGTTAAAAACTATAATAGCCTCAACAAAATCACTAATTCAAAATGTCTTTTTTTTAATTTTTAACAAAATACCTCAAACTTTCAATTTAGTCTCTTCTGATCTGTTTGGGGGGTGCGTTGAAAAAGACTTAACATTTTTTTACAAATTTTTTTGCCTTTCAATCATTACAGTAAATAAGACAGCCTACCTTGACCTTGACCTTGAAGCAGTGAAATCATCCGAGGTGAAGCTGTCGTAGCGGCCGCCCCGGGAGCGGAAGGCGCTGCTGCTGCGGCTGAACCGCGACTGGCTGCCCTGGGAGTTGAAGCAGTAGCTGGGGCTCCTGGGGGGCCGGGTGCAGGGTCGGTCAATCGGGTGACAATTACTCATCTTTTCTCACAATACTCATCTTTTCTCATACTTTTTCTTGCTCTCTACAGCTAATGTAGAAAATGTATTTTACAAAAGTTTAAGTCTTTCAAGGAATACAGAAAGTTACCAACTTCTTTGCAGGAGCAATGTTAATATTGTCATTCAATACATGTAAAAGAAACCTAAAAAAAAAAAAGAAAAGAAATATTAATCACGGATATTTTTTCCACCCAGAAAAGAAAAAAAACTTCAAAGTTTTAAAGCATGATTTTATGAAATTTTTAACATTTTCCCTGGAGTATTGATTTACACACCCATCATCCTGAAAGTTATCAAAACTGCGCTGTGGTCTGAACTTCTGCACCCCCCTGCTGTCATCGGGCCGTTCACTGGCTCGGATCTGTGAGGTCTCCTCCATGTGGTCCAGGAACTCACTCTGACACTGCTGGCTGGCAAAGTCAACCTGTCGGGCAATGGTTGGAATCCATTTCAAGAATATATTATAAGAGATGAGAAAATTAACAAATATTTTTATAACTTAAAACTAAAAAGGTATCCTTTTATT
>SWLX010000027.1:0-12572 GCA_009866985.1 Limacina bulimoides | reverse complement strand
GCAGGAAGCTTGGTTATCACAAAAGGAAGGTCAAGTACGATATTGACAAGAATCGCCATTATAGAGCGCAAACCTTGCCCAATATTCCAAAATCGTAGGATCTCTCTGAGGTCCGCGTGCAGTGGACCTTTCATTATGCAAGTAAAACACTTCCAATACACGTCCAATGTCGTCGAAACCAAAGTCTTATGGTAAACAAACTCAGTGTTACAATAATACTCGCTATACAGGGCGAGGTTTGCGTTTCCACCGAACGCACCATTGTAGTTTAAATTATTGTTTTTAATGTATTCAATTTCCATTTCTGTAAATGAAACCAAATTATATGTAAATGTTACTGGCCAAGGGCCTAATAAACCGTTTAATTGAATTGAATTGTTCTAATCCATATAACTCACAATGCTTTTGATCCATATGTCTAAAAAATCATATGGTCTGAGAAACAACTGAATAAAAGCATATATAATAAAGTATACACAATTTTCAATCAAATTGCCGAAAACTCCAGATGGTGATTTGTTTTCGTACAAAGCATAAATCGTTGAATTTTGAACATATCAGCCTATATGCATAACAAAGGAAAAACTAGGTAACTTAAGAAACTTTAAGTCAATTTCCTTAAAGCTCTACATTTCAATAGTATAGAGCAATAAAAATAATTAAGTAAATTTTGATGGTGAACCAATTTTTGACACTGGATGATCTCATTTTTCAAATGTATAGAGATGTTAACTATGGAGGCCCATAATTAGTTTTTTTTAACAAGGGGATGGGAAATGTATTTTAGAAATACCAACAAATTATGAGGTTATACTGCCATGTAGTTTTTCAGCAATACTTTGCAGTCAATTTGGAAGGTATTGATTCCTACCTTTTAGTCAACCACCAAAAAGTTATGAACAAACAAGTCAAATTCATTTAAAATGAATAAAACAAACACATGTGAGACATTAATTGAAAAGGCAAATTCACAGTTATAATATGGCAAAGATTGAATATATTTATGAATGTTAAAGAACAATAGGTATAAAAATATCTATTCAGCCTGTCCGTTTTTACTCTGCCGATTATAAATATCAACCGCATGAGTACTAAAGAATATAATCCTTTTGTTTTCAGCAGAAGTTTTTCAACTTTTTAGATTATGAAAATCGAACAATAAATACAATTTTGACAACCATATTTATAAGTATAGGGAATTTCAGACAAAATGGAAAATTCAGCGTGAACGGAATAAAGACAAACACATTTGAAAGTCAAGAAACTTGACCTGAACTCATAATGCATCGGTTTCTAAAATCGGTTGTTTAAAAATCAAATATAATCAGTAAAAGGACACAAAGTAAAAAACTGTCATTTTTTTAAACACAGTTTTACATAAGGCAAGGTTTCAAGGTCATCCGATTCCTTTTCATTCCAGTTGTTTCTTCATTTTTAACAGGGTGCCTCGTCATTCCTCTAGATTGTTTTTGTGTTCTTGAGTATTGCCAAATTGGCCATAGTACTCTAACTGCCTTTTTTATCTTGCTATTTTATTAACGGAAGTCTTCAACATGGGACTTGGACAATATTGTTTTTAAAAAGCTCAGGAGAAGCAAAAGCACATGAACTGATCTCAGAGAAAAGTGGATATCTGAGCAAAGTGGAGACTGGAAAATTGGTCTGTCCCCGCCCTCCCGCATTCAAGAGAACAAGGTATCCAAGTATTCCCTTACTATTGACTAAATGCAGTGTTTTCTAGTTGTTATCATTAGGTAAGCATGCTCACAAAGACATCAGAATGTCGCAAAATCCTTAAATACTGAGTTCCCAAACCAATGGATAGGGAGAAAAGTCCTAATCCAGGGTCCTTACGACCAAAACATAACGCTCTCTTTCAATTCCTTTCAAGCACCGCTGTTAAAGATGCCTGTTAAAGTCTCCAATGCATTGAAAAATAAGTTTAAAAAAGGTAGTTTGTACAAACTGTGGGCAATTATTGAAATTATCCAGAGCACACCCATAGCACATTAAGGAATGTTATGGGGCCACTCCAATACCACTTTGAAAATGAAAAAACAACTCGAATAATTCGTCATACTGGGTAGGAATGGGCGTAACCAACATTTTATTGAAATGATTATTAAGGTTAAAGTGAAAGTAAGTTACGCCTATTCGTATCCCGTACGACAAATTATGAAACCGATGACCTTTAAACCTTGCCTAATATAAAGCTGTTGTAAAGACCTAACAATTTGTTTTTGTATTTCTACGTCTCCTATTTAACATTAAAAAAATCAATCTAAGAAAACGATGCGTTTTGAGTAAAGGTCCAGTTTCTTGAGTTTCATGTGTGGTAGTTTTTATTCCGTTCATGTCAATTTTCCCCCCGTTTTTTCTGAATTCCCTATACTAGTAAATCTCGTTGTCAAAACTATATTTATCATTGGATTTTCATAATCTAAAAACTAAAAAAAACTTAATTAACTTTGTTATTGTCTACTGAAAACAGAAAAGGATTATTTCCAATAGTACTCATGCAGTTGATATTTATAATCGGTGGAGTAAAAACGGACACGCTGTATTTTTAGATAATACTGAATCTAATTGTAAAAAAGATAACTTGTGCATATTTGTTTAAAAAGTATCATCAGTACTTCACTGAAATAATCATTTTATGATTCATTATTAATCGCCTCTTCATTTAAAAAATCCTTCATTTATGCAAACTTTATCAGTATTGATATATATTACAAGATGTTATAGAAAAGAAATAACTGTAAAAATATGGCTCAAAAGTCATATATTTTTTTATTCATAGTATAAAAGTGTCCAACTGTTTTTTGTGATAATTAAAAATGATTATTAGCTTTAAAATAAAAAGAAAACTACAAATTAAAACAGTAGCTAATCTCTTTTTTTTTTAACACTTTGTATATAATATCTTTAAAGGAATCTAACTTTTACAAATCTGCAAAAAATAGATAATTTTTAAGTTTTGTATGTGGCAAGTTAATATGGTTATCTAAACTTACTTCATATAAGAGAATAATTTTTGTGGAGAATACTTTTCTACAAACAAATCCACACAAAAATGACTTCTTTTACAAGAGTTAATTATTTATTCTTTCTAACATATGACTAAAGAGATCAAACATGAAGATAAACATGTTTCATTGCTAAGAGTAATCTTATTGATTTGTTTCACAGGAAATCCCATTCCAGTTTTTAACTTACAAGAATTCACAAACAGACGATTTGTGAATTCAACTTCCTTTTCCGTCGTGATCGGTTTGATATTGTTAGGAATTTATGTGTTTGTAAGAGGCTACCAAATACTGATGTATAGGAGTGTGTACGTTGATTCTGCATGTGAATGGTTGTGACGGAAATAGCATTGTTTGTTTTTATTTTCAAAATAAATATTTTCCATAAAAACTTGGGATTTCCTTGTGATTTGTATTTATCTAAATACACATTTAGGGCCGATTATCAATATATACCGACGCAGCCAAACTGCTAGTATAAAATGAAAAAAAATGACACCTGATTCACCACTTAAGCTTAGTTCCTTCAAGAGAAATGGCTGAAAAACCCTCTTTTGTGGCCATTTTTAATTTTACGACACAATCGGAAGTTTTTTCAGAAATGATAAAAACAGAATATGCTATCGATTAGGGATCCTACAAAGACGCCTCGTTCCAAATTTTAAGTTTCTATGTAATTTGGTTCGACCTACAGGATCTTTCAAAATTAACAAAGGATATATAGCAAAAAAACTCACTCCAAAAAAGTCTAAAAATAGCCATAAGGAGGTCAAATTTCAAAATATGAAAAAACAAAAAAAATGCATTTCGAGCATACACTATGAGAATGATTCATGCAAAAAATCAAGATCCTAGGCCAAAAACTGTGGCCTGCAGGATGCGGACAGACACACAAAAAAAGTGAAAATAAGAGGACCCTATTGAAATCAAGGAAAGTATTTATGTGCCTTTTTCTTTCTTTCTCTCTTTAGGCGGTCCAATATGTACCATCTATTAAGGGTTCTTGTTTAAAGACCGCTCAAAAATGTTAATAGCTTTTTTAGGGAGGGATCCTGTGCTTGGCATGAATGCCAAATTTATATGGGGAGTAAATAGTGAAAAAAGATATGAAAGTGGCTTATCATCTAACAATCGGTATTAAGATTTTTAAACGCTCCCTTAGTTTAAACAAACATTGCTACTGTTTGCTTGTTGTTGTAACAAACCCCGGGATCATCATAGTTGTTTTGATTTAGAGAAAATAAGCTTGTTCTGTATTTAAAGTGGTTGATACAATCATTTTGTAATAAGAAATACCTTTACATTTACTATTTCAAATGAAAAAAAGCACCCTGTTTTAAAAAAGAGGACCCTGTTTGATTTTTTTTGAATTTTAATAGATAACATAGCCCATTTAAATTCTGTTGTTGTTACGGGCCAGACACAGAAAACTGCACTTATATTAGTTCATTTTTTCTTGAGTTATATATACACACATATATAAAGATTTGACTCTTTTATTAAGATGTATAGATTGATTGCTCAAGAATAAATTCAATATTGCTAGAAACTAGTGCAGTTCTTCATACATATAGGAGAGCGAGCTGTGTGTATTGTGAGTGCAAAAGAGTCTTGAGAGAAACTATAAGTGATATAAGATACATACATGCTGTTAGAATAAACTGCAATCTAAAAAAGTCATTACTCATAAAGACATTCTGAAACTTGACAACATTCAACTTACTTGATACTCTTAATATATATCCTCTGCTTGTTTTAGATTTTTGGTTGATTGTTACTTTACAAAAGTACGACCCTTCATCAAGAGTGCTTGCACTGTTAATGATAAAATTTGTTTCATTTTGTTCACTTAGAACAGTGCTTCCTTTTAAAAAAGTGTAGATAACAGATCCAATGCTTGCTGTTTCACATGACATTGTCACCCATGCTCCAACTGTGACTTCACCAGACGGATTTGCTGTTAAAATTGGTTCTTTTGGAAGCACTTGGCATTATGAAGAAGATGAAATAGTATACATAAGAACAAAGCGATCAAATCTTGTTTCCAGTCTGTAATTCAATATGATTACATTTTTCTTCATGAAAATACTATTTAAATGAATTATGTTCATTTAAAATGAAAACCTTTTTTGTGTTTTATTTATGTTCCAGAATTTAATACAGTAGTTTCAATATCGTTATTGAAAAAACTTGGCCAAAGCATTATGTTGATGGTTTTGCTTTTTTTGTTTGAAGCTTAGACTAGTGCATCTACACTAGTTTTGTTGTTGAGTAGACAAGATAATTGGCAAATTGTGAAGTAAAAAATTAAGTGTTTGGTTCAAATTTTGAACAGTTTACTTTCAAGGAACCATAGCAGATTACACAGTACAACAAAAAGTTGGTGACCATCTCTTCACATGGGTTTGTTAACATTTCTAAAATCAAAATTGTGTGCTGATTACAAAAATCATACTCGTTTTTCTGAGACATCGTCCGTTTAGACATTTTTTTGAAAATCAGGAATTCCCGATTTTTGCCTTTTAGTGCCATCTTTCAAAAGCATCTGTAGGCTAGGGTTTTTGAAAATATCATGTTTTTTAAATGTAATATATTCAAAAGTATACTGTTTTTATGTGTGCCACAAATAATCCTTAGAAGATAAAAATTGACAGAGTTATCCAACCTTGAACATGAAATAAGGCCATTTTATTTACGATAATTTTCATGTTTTTAAATCTCCAACGATATTTTTTGGGCCTTTATTTTTTTCCTCACATCAACGTTCACTTATCAGCATAAACACAATAAAATTCTAGTTTTGATAAAAGCTTTCTTTTCATCAAGGCATCGTTGGTTGTTTACCTGCAGAGAGAAAACGGAAATTCTCGATTTTTTGCTAAAACCTGGTTTTGGACGGGTTTTCAGTTGGTATGAAATCCAATTTTTTCCAAAATCTTATCGTTTCTGGCCAGCACCAAAATACACCATCCTATCAAATTTCGTCAAAATCGGTTGGTTGCTTTTTAAGAATTGAAAAATAATTCACCTCTCCGTCAAAAACGAGAGGGGATTGTTTTACTAGGCGTCTGTGTGTCTGTCTGTGAGTGAATTTTTGATTAACTAAGAAAGTTACCGTCCGATTTTCACGAAATTTGGTAGGATGGTGTATTTTGGTGCTGAAAAGAAACGATTAGATTTTGGAAAAAATCAAATTTCATACTAGCCGAAAATCCGTCCAAAACCAGGTTTTAGCTAAAAAGCGGGAATTCCCGTTTCCTCTCTGCAGGTAAACAACCAATGATGTCTTGATGGAGGGAAAGCTATCATCAAAACTAAAATTTTATTGTTTTGATGCTGATAAATGAAAATTAATGTGAGGAAACAAATAAAGGCCCAAAAATTATCTTTAGAAATTTAAAAACAGGAAAATTATCGTAAATAAGACGGCCTTATTTCATGTTCAGGGGTGGATAACTCTGTCAATTTGTATCTTTTAAGAATTATTTGAGGCACACATGAAAAACAGTTTACGATTGAATATGTTACATTAAAAAAAAAAAAGAATTTTCAAAAACCCTTCCATACAGATGTTTTTAAAAGATGGCACTAAAAGGCAAAAATTGGGAATTCCCCATTTTCAAAATACTGTCTAAACGGACAATGTCTCAGAAAAAGGAGTATGATTTTCGTAATCAGCACAAAGTTTCGATTATAGAAATGTTAACAAACCCATGTGAGGAGATGGTGACCTAAATTTTGTTGCACAGTATTATACATGAATTGTTTGGAGTGTCTACTCTTGTCTGATTGATTTTTTTAAAACAATTATGAGATTGTTCAAAAAAATTAAAGGGAACAATGTATAACAAATAGGTTGCACTCAATGAAATTCATCAAAAAGAATGAAATAAATGCAACTGGAAGTCTAACTACTAGATACTTCAACACATTTTTCAAATAGTTCAAAATTTTTCAATTATTGACAATCAATATTAAAGAACAGAACAGAATTTATATTTATCTAAAAAGGAGGTGAAGCACACTCACAAGAAACTTGCAATGTATTGCTGGATTCTGATACTAAGGTGTTGACAATTACTACACAGGTATAACTGCCATCATGAGTCCCAATGGTAGCTCTAGAGATTCTGAATTGATTGGTGGCCAAGGTGGCCACCAGGACTTCAGCTTGCCTGAACTGGTAGGTGGCTGCTCCAGACGGTGATGGGGATGCTTGGCAAGTCAGAGTCACATCATCCCCATCTGTTGGCATACTTGAGCTTTGAACTAAATTTGGTTGTGATGGTTTGTCTGAAGAGAAATAAAAAAAGTACTTTTCTGAATATCTATCTTAACTCCACTTTCAGCTTTGTTAAAATGGAAGTGGTACAGGGTGATTTTTTCATAAAACCATATTTTGATGTCTACAATTGAAAATTGAAATATAAAGGTATAGTTTTTTGTAAATTATTATGTAAGGCTACCATTTTTTCACTTAATAAAAGTGTGCAGGTACAACAAATTAAACACATTCTTTGATACTTTATACAGGCACATATTTCTGGAGGAAAAAGTTAATGGTGAAGCCTGATAAAAAAAGTCTATAGAGCATAAATGAACTTAGAAATATACCAAGTTTTAAAACATTTTCGTAATTATTGCTCGATTTTCATCAAACTCGCACAAAAGATGCGTTATAGGCTGCTGAACACCCTGTAAATTTCATCAAAATCCGTTCATAAATAAAGATTTTTCCCCAATATGGAAATCTATTGAGAATAGCATAGGCAAGAGAAGGACTGTAACATTATTTTCTTCACTCCTAATTTAAATAGGATATCCATTGTTAAAATTGAAAGAGACAGCAGGTCCAACCAAATGACAGGAACCCTGAAATTTGGCACAGGAGTCTTTGTGGGATTGCTAATGGACTTCTTTTTCTATTTGCTTCTATTCTGAGAACTACTTGCGGTTTTGTTTGTCTGTCATTTTGTCTGTCTGTCCGGGGCCTGCAGGCCACAGTTTTTGGCCAAAGAACTTGTTTTTTTGGCATGAATAATCCTTAGAGCAAATGCTCGAAACGCAATTTAGTGCTATACTTTCTCGTTATCCCATCCTTAGTAGGAAAAATAACTGAAAATGCCTTTTTACAACTCTGTTGTTGTCTTTTTTTTCTTTTTGCCTGGGCGGTCCATTGCAGTTCGACCTGCTTTTTTTCTTTGTCTCATAAGATAACAAAATATTATTATTATTGCAAATTTTCCTGTATTTTTTTCAATACTAAATTTTCACAATCAAATTTTGGCACAATATTTCACAAAGAATGTCTTTACTCAAACATGACACAAATCATGTTTTGAATTCTTTGCATCTTAAACTTAAACACTAGTTCAAGCATACAAGAGAATACATTTCTAGCAATCTATAGATAAAAGAATATGCGTTGGTTTTCTTATAAAATACTGATTTAGCATAAATGATTAAGTGCATTTATTTCTTGTTTAGTCTATTATTTTACGAGTATCTTTTTTATCTAATAAGATAAGCTGCTATTCAAACTGACCTTGGATATTCAAAGTGTGTGCATTGCTATCACTTGAACCCTGTCCGTTTATAATGGCTTTACATGTGTATACACCAGAGTCTCTATTATTAGAATCCAATAAGACAAGCACATTGGGTGAGCTTCCTGGTTGACTGTTAACTTCCCCCCCATCTTTATAGAACTTGTAAATCACAGGCCCGTTACTTTCTGTTAGGCAAGTTAGTGTTATACTTGTACCACTAGCTATGGGAGTATCCATGGTGCTGGGAGATAAAACTGGCGTCTTTGGTTTTACTGGGGGAAAAAATATATATAGTTAGTCATCTTTCACAAGAGAAAACTGTAATTTGTTAAAATAATTATTCTTTAAAACCACACTGGTCACAAAATAAATGTGACCTAATTATTAGTCCCAAAAGTATATCATGTGAAATCGGCAATCATAGGCCATCTAGTACATTTCTTTAAATTTTCGCACTGTAAACCAGGGGATTTCAAACCAACATATATTTATTATTGTAGCAGAAAAGAAATAAATTTGATTTAGTATTTCATCCCACATTATGTTTAAGGTGAAAAGTAATTGTAAAAATGCCATCTGTACTAAATGAAAAGGTTTTTTTTTCAAGGAATCAACTAAACTACATATTTGGGGTCATTATTTCATTAGATTGAATTAAACTAACTACAACAATTAAAAACTAGAACAATGTATTCATAAAATACAGCTCTCATCATTATGACGGCTTAACATATCCTTCTTACCTAGCGACCTAGCATAACCAGATCTTTCACTTTTTTCCTTACACTGACCTAACCTGGACCCTAGACATACTTACCTTGTCCTAATCTAAATATTAGTCTTTTTGAAACATGTCCTAAGTTTCATTCAATACATGACCGCCCAACATTCGAATCTTACCAATAATTGTGGAAGCTTAATTCTTTTTTTCTATATCTAATGTTTAAAATCATCATTACTTGAATTTGGGACGATGGTTTTATATCACACACATACATATATCCGATACACCGTTTACGGGCCACTAACAATCTAGTACTACCGATACACTAATTGAAGTATACTATTTTTTTGTACACAAAAGTAATAACTGATAATCTCTCTAAAATTTGAGTGCTTTTGTGACATTTATTTTACCATAAAAGTTGACTTATCACTGTTTTAAAGTGGCCCGACAAAGGTATGAACTGTATACATTTATAACAGTTAGATAAACACACAGTCTATTATTGAAATATTTCCCTCCGTTTTTTTCCAATCGTTAGTTTGCAATGCAATCGTGGGTGAAAGTTGTGGTCATTAGTGATGCTGCGAATGAAAATGTTTGTGAAAATAATAATCTGTTGGTTGTTAATAAAATTTGACATTCAAAAGCATGGCAAAAAAAACCCTATAGAAGATAAGGATTTTTCATGATTTTTACCTGATTTTGGATGGGTTCTTAAGCTAGTACACATTCAATTTTGTTGTTTTTTGACTCATATAGTCTCGATGACTTAAAATAACAATTTTAGGTGAAATAGTTCAAATAACAAGGATTTTTCATGATTTTTACCTTTTTTTGGACAGGTTTTTAGCTAGTCCCTTGTCTGATTTTTCGACAAAATCGGAAGTATTTTTCAAAAAAAATCAAAAATGGTGAAAGGTACCTATATGCAATCCTACAAAGTCCCTATAAGCAAAATTTCAAGTCTCTATGTTGTTTGATTTGATCTACAGGTGCTTTCATTATTAACAAAGGATATTGTAGGAAAAACTCAAAAAATGTCTAAAAATAGCCATAAGTAGATCAAATATCAAAATTTTTGAAAACGAAAGGGAATGTGATGATTTGTTATCCTGGGGGTTGCTCATACCAAAAATCAGCCTCCTAAGTAAAAAACTGTTGCCTAAAAGCCCTATTTTGCGGCCAATTTCGATTTTTCAACAAAACCTGAAGTCGTTATCGAGGCTTGACTATTGTAATGCTTTGTTCAAAAATATGCCAAATTACCAGCTTAAAAAATTACAAAAATTACAGAATTTTGCTGCAAAAGTTGTCATGAATAAGTCCTTATATGACCATGTAACACCTTGCTTAATTTATCTTCAGTGGCTCCCTGTGAAATTTAGGGTTGATTTTAAAATTGACACGCTCCAAAGTATTTATATGAATTAATTGAATTTTCTGTTCCTAAATGACAATTGAGATTCAGTTCTTTGAATTTGTTAAAATCAAAAGTCACAAAATTTAAATCTTGGAGATAGAACCTTATTTTTTCAGCCCCACAAGTCTGGAATACTGTACCACCTTCCCTAAGGAATGGAACCTCTTTAGATATTTTTAAAAAGAACCTGAAGACACATTCTTTTAGAAAGGCTTTTTCTTAAAATGTATTTTTATACATATAGTAGTGTTTTACACATATATTAGTGAGAGTTTTATATCTGTACTGTTTTGACAAATGATTTTTTATGTATTTACACCAAAATGTTTTAAATCACATTTGTAGTTTTTATTTGTCAGTGCCTAGAGCTTTTTATTGTACTAGAATTTTTGGCGCTTCTCGCCAAAAATTCGTCGCTCCGAATTTTGCGCTTTGCGCAAAATTCGTCAATTGCTACGATTTTTCAAAGCATACAGGCGCACAGTGTGCCCAGACCTTCTGAATATGTAACAAAATTCTAGCATCTACAATTTTTAATCAATTGTTTTGAAATTTTAGAGTTGTATTTTGATAGATATAAGCCATCTTGTGACCAATTTTCAAAATTTTGGAATCGGGAATTCCCGATTTCAAAATTTTATTTTTGGGAATTCCCGAAAAATGAAATTGATTTTCCCATTGCCGAATGCAGATTTAAAAAAACTAAGAAAAGCATATAAGAACAATTTCTGTATGTCTTTTAGTTTTAAAGCTGTGCCAGATTTACTATTTGAGGTTCATCTGTCTGAAATCATCCCGAAAAAACTGACGATTTTCTTTACAAATTGAGGTGTTTTCTTTACAACTTTGCTAGTTCTCGATAAAATTGATTAATTCCTTTTTCAAAAGCTAAAACAGTTATCAAGCAATAATTTTGTAATGGATTTTTATCAAATATCAAGGTAATCATTTTCAAAAATTGATTGATTTTAGCCCTACCCCAGTTCTAAAAGTCTTAAGAAGGTGGGAGTATGAAATAGAAAATATCATATCAACGATATGGCTGGGGGATGTGCTGGTTTTCTTTTCTTAAATTGTCATAGATCTGCCCCAGTCTAGATAGTTTCCTTATACACCCCCCGATGTGTCGAAAAGTTGTTTTCTTAGTAATCCTTAACAATCTCAAAATCTTTTAGCAATGTTCACCTTAAACATGTATAGGTTCTTTTATTTTTTAAAGTTTTTATCGTTAAAGCCCATAAATATTTCTATGGTGTTAAAAACTTTAATTTTAACATTGATTCATCAAGCACAATAATTTTAACAGCTGCATTTTTTATATGTTTTTCTTAATTGTGGCACGAAAGTTGTACAAAAATATGATTTATAAAGTTAAGTTCATTGAGATAGAATTGGTATTGCTTTTGTTGCAAAATCTCATGTTTGAAAAATCACAGTAACAAAACTAATTGAGGCACATTAATATCATTTACATATTTCAAAACAAGAGTTTTTTTGGCAATGTAGAAAAAAATTATCAGGTCAATCTAAAAAATCAACAAAATTATTTTTTTAAGGCTCTGGGCACACTGTGCTTTGTGCCGAATTTCATAACTCTAGCTTTATTTGTGTGGTCAGAATAGATGGTCAAAAATCAAAATGGCCAAAATTTAAATTTCATGAAAATTGCCCAAAAATTTTTTCATGCCAAAAAATATTTTAAGACCAATAACAACTTCTAGATTGTGAACAGTGTGCCAAAAATGAACATCCTATCACTAAAAATGGACCTGAAATCCCCCTGAAAAGTTAAAAGAGAATATATAAGAAAAAACTCAAAAAGGGGAATAACTGCCCAAAAAAAAGAAAAA
>SWLX010000026.1:0-12735 GCA_009866985.1 Limacina bulimoides | reverse complement strand
TTGATAATTTGAGGGTTTCTGTAAATCATCAGTTGAACATTTTTTTCCACACTATTCAAGGCTTTCCTAGAAGAACTACGTTCTCAAACTTCTGTGTATTTATGTTCTACATATTGTGAAATTTTGCTATTGTTTTATTGCTTATATTGTAAGGATCTTGTCTGGGCCATCAGTAAGTTGTATTTAGTTAATTCTCTATACTATTGTGTCATAGATTATTTGAATCGGACGTACAAATTGAGCCGGTGTTTGATAATCTCTTTGTCTTTGAGTTTGTTGCCGTCGGAGAGAAGAAGCAGTGCTCGATATCACAGCCGGACGAAGTGGAAGTGTCCCAGTTGTTTTATTTTTTTAATTTCTGTAGGTTTTTTGAATACTTCTTTATCATCATTTTGTTTGTTTCCGGCAGTTTGGTCTATTATCCTGCCGGTCCTGGGATCATTTGGGTTTTCCATAACAACCCTAGCCCAACTTTTCCCATTTCCCAATATTTGATTGTTATTGTAACTTACCTGCTCTGATTCAGTAGCAGTATTTATTTCAGCAGTGTCCATTCGTTCCTCAAAGTTTATCTCCAAATCTTGAAGAGTAGCTTCCACTTGGGATTGATTTCTTACTTGCTTCTCATTTTCCATTCTTTTCTGGTTTTGGAAAAAAAAAATGTTGGTGTCAATCGGTGACTTCCTCCTGGTCACCCATGTAAGGTGGTATTTCAGAGTCACAAACACAGCTCATTTATTGCTGCTGCTGCTGGGTGTTTCCCATGTGCCGCTGAACAGCTTGTCTGACGTTGCGGGCGGTGATTTTGCGACAAGCAACTATTCTGGAGATTGTAGCTCTTCTGGCAGGTTCAACCTGAAGACCCGCTCAAATAAGGGTCTCTCTCAGTGCAAAGATAGCACACTGCGGTATGTGCTTGAGCTTGGAGCCATATATTGTAGCATCTGACCATGATATGTTGATATCATCTTCAGACTTGCCTGAACTGGATTGATTATTGGCTGTGGACATTTATGCCATTGGCCTCTTCCAGAATAGCAATGTACCAGTGGAGGGCCTGGTATTTCAAAACCGTGAGTACTGTTCATGTGTTGGCCGGTAGCCTTTTTACAAAGCACGTCAATTGAAATTAATTGCTTATTCAACATTTTCTTATCCACAATTGTAGTCATCCTCTCCAAGGAATTTTGATAAGTTTGGTATCTCAATCCAATCAATAATTAAGTAATCCAAGAACACAACTTGAACAGAACCATCTTTAACTTCGCATGTCAATTGAAATTAATTGCTTATTCAACATTTTTCTTATCTACAATTGAAGAAGTTCTCTGCAAGGGTTTAGACCTAGGTTAGCTTTCCATTTCACTTCAACATTTTATTCCTCACCCTTAGTTTTCATGATAAAGTCATTGTCCTTATTCAGAACAAAATGTTCTTTGCTTCAAAACAATACAATAAGATATGAAATACGATTTAAACCATAATGAAAACTAAAAATATTTTAATTTAACATTATGCAATCCTGACTGTTGTCACTATCCTCATCAGGTGGAGATGGCCTCATCGGGACTTCAAACGTCGTGTATACCGTCTCCTCCTGGGGTTTATCCTCAAAGTCTGTTTGGGTGGCCTGGGTCTGGACATCTTCCCTTATAATACCTAAGAATTCTCGAGCAAGCTATCTGGCATCTTCAAAGTCTTCGGGTTTTATGTCGTCTTCTTCCACGGTCTTTGTTTTGGCGTCAGCTCTTGATCTCCTTATCCATTGTTGAAACATTTGTCGAGCCTGCACCTCAATATTATTTTGAACAAAGTGGATGTGATCAATGTTCGTCTGTGATGCCATCACGGCATCGATGATGGTCCAAACCCCCCTCATGATGCTGTCCATGGTTTCCTCCATAGGGCCTGCAAGGTCCAAGTAGCTCACTGAGTATGTTCTGGCCATTCTGGTGAGAAGAGTAAAACAATCTTTTACCACTCAACCACAAAGCAAGAAATTTTTAGCTTTGTTCCAGTCTGGTCGTCAATCTGCTTTCCAAAACCAAAAATGGCTCCTTTTTGTACTGCAAATTTATCAGCAAACATTTTTAATTCTAATTTTAGAATACTGGCAATGTCATCACTGTAGTGCTTGATGTTGTCTTCCAAATCATCTAAAAAACACTGTTTTGGCAGAGACTTTTGAAAATCTTCTTTCACAAAATCAAGAACTTTTTTTGTTGTCAAATAAGAGTTTGGAGGTGTTTCTAAGTATTAGTTCAGTGTAAAGCTGTTGAAATGAAGCCATCAGAATTGTATAACTTGTGCTATGGTTTAACAAAAGGGTATGAAAGGGACGGGTGATATGAATCCCTAGCAGGGAAATTGCTGAAAAAATTGGTTTCAAAACTTCCATTTCAACAAAGCTTCTACCTAGAATTGTTTTTCCATTTACAATACTAGAATATGTATCTAGGTATTCAGAAATATCACCAAGATGAAAAAGAATCGATAGGGAACAGTCAAAGAGTCTATTAAACCTATGGTCCTTCAATGTGATTGACATATTTGGCTTTGGTTTTATAAATTCAGTGAAGTGATTTGACCTGTTCCATGGTTTAGCAGAATAGTCTCTGTTAATGGAATTAGTTAGTCATTTGATGGCCTTTACAGCAAAACTTTCATTATTAAATTCAACATCCACAAAAAAACACTCACTAATCTTCTGTGCCCCTAAGGAAGAGGGCAAAAGTTTGCATAAAGCTTTTACTTGATTCATTAACATCAAAAGTTGATGTACATTACAAAGAAGGGTCATAGGCACATGCTGATCTTCAATTTGAAGATGTTCACACACTTTCCCGATAACTCCTATGTTATGTTGAGTGCTGTCAGTCATAACTGGTATTGGCAATACTTAAAAGTTGTATAAAGGAACAAAATTAGAACAAGGAAAAATTATCAGTCCAATTATATAGAATGAATTTATTGACCTAAAAGTTTGTTTCTTTACTGATATCTCTTCAACGGAGTTTAACTCATCTACCATTTTTTCAATTTTTATATCTTCAATGTCTGGTGAATGCATATATTGATAGGAGACGTTGATCTTAGATATAACTTCGTTCACTGTTTACCACAAACTGATATTACTAAAATTTGTTCCATTCAAAACATCTTCCACTACTTTAAAATCCAATCCCAAATTAAATTTAGACTTAAGTCTTTAAAAAGGCTGTAAGGTAAGTCTTTTTATGTGTCATTTTATGCTGAAATGTTGTATTGGTGATAAAAAGTTCATGTTTTGCACAAAGGTCTAAAAAGTTCTTTCTTGTTTTCTGTGAAATAATTTTAATGCAATTGCTTTAATTTTTCTTTCTTTCTCCCTCTCATATGAACTTTTTAAAATCATTTTTAATAGTGCTTAAACTTCGGTCGTCACCTTTCTCTCAGTTTTGTTTCTGATCTTTATCAGATGAAAAATAAAGACATGAATGGGTAAATGTTGCCCCCTGTTGGCCATAAACTTTGCACAAAAACTCAAAATCTCAAAAAAGGAAAAGCCGAATGGTTTTGTTATTCCACATAAATGTTTGGAGATAAGGGTGCAATCTTCTCTATTGTAACAACAAGGTTTAATAAGGTGTCTTTCACATTAGCAACTAACAGTGGGAAAGTATTTTTAGGTGAATTCGGTTATTCAGAAGCTCTAAAGAAAATTTGAATTATTTCTTACCATAGTCTCCCCCTTTTTTTACCCAAATTTCATCCTCTGGGATGTGGCTATCATGCCAGGTCAACATTATGTTGTGCGCATATATATCGAGAAGGCTTTTTGTGAACTGACAAAAATCTTCAACATAGGCAACAGTGAATGCTGATTAGCAAATTAAGGTTTCTGCTAATGACGGTGTATACTCTTGCTGAGTTTCCCTTTGTTTTTGCTCATTAGCAAACTTCACACCAATTGGTTTCATCATCCTTTATAGGTGTCTAAGTTGACTCCCAAGTCATATTTGTTTGTGCTTTTATTGCAAGCCCATACTTACTACTGACAAAACCACCCTTTTTAATCCCTGCCCTTTCACCTATTCCATTTTTGGTTTTCTTTGGCAGTTCAGTAACACTCTGCAACTCTTCGGAGAAAGCACCACCACTGGAAGTGGCCAGATGGAATTGTTTTGTTGAATTCGCTCGTTTCTTTTTTTATTTTTGCTTTACCTGATATTCTTGGTTTTGTTATTTTCATCATCATGGTGGATTGCCCTGCTTCAATGAACTTTGTAACTTCTTTTGTTTTACTAGGAATAGTTTCTATTGTGTAAGGTCAATTGTGTTTGGTCAATTGGTATGGGGGTAACGTCTTATTCTATAACAATCATTGTTGGTATTATATTTATTATTAAGGTAATGATATGAATTGATTTCCAATGTTGTCTATAATCTTGTTTGACGGAATGTCAAGTTAGAGTTCCTATAAATAGTATTTCTATGCTCTACTAATGCCACAACTTAATTATAATTTGAAAAGTGAGTCCATTATTCTTACAAATTCCTTTACATCCAGTGAAATGCCTTTCCAGAAATATTCAGATGACACTTTTTTTAAAGGTATTGACAATACGACAATGTGCACTCATGTCTGATGAGTGATTCTCCTTTAATAACTTCTTCACTTTTGCAATGTTGTCAATGCACAGCCGTGGACCTTTTTGTTCATCAACTGTTTAGTACACATAATTTTCTGGAACACATTGTATTATATGAAATGAAGTCAACATATTTTCATTTGTATTTTTAGAGGCAGTGCAAATATTAACATTGTTTATTTCAAAATAATGTGTAACATGCTTGTCGAACTGTAAAGGACTGGTCTGGCAAGGAAATGGCAACCGTGGAACTGATGCACCTTTTGGGTTCTTATGTCATACCCGTCCACAAGGTGGCGGTTAGGACCAATTTGAATTGGTTTGTTGAATTGGTGGTAGAACTTGTCCTCAGGGATTTGGTGTCTCTTCATTATGTACACCATACATTGATGGGCCGCTTGTCCCCACCTTTTCACCTGATATTCTGGTCTGAATTAATGTTCAATGAATTGACATATGGGAAAGCCACAAGGCATTTCTGCATAGTCAAATATTAGTAGGGGGCATTTGGATTCAGACCCAGTATCTTCTGACATGGGTAGTTTTGATCACCAAAGATGTATGTTCTTGTACCTTTATAGGCTTCATGATGTCTTTGAAACACATAGCTAGGCCACCAACATTATTGTCTTTCAAAGTATGAAGTAGAGAAGCGTTTTGTACATTACAATGTGTAAAGAATTTACTTTTTGGCAACATTGACATAAGGATATTGAGTGTGAGACCACTGATGGACACCCCTCCTTGAGCTTGTCAATGCCAAGGGTTTAAAAAATTTTGATGTGGTTGCCAAAAGCCTGGACAAAGGTTTTTGGGTCCATCATATTGCTTGGCCTCGTCATACGCCTCTTGGGAGATTAGCTCACCACCCTTCAGTGAATTGCTGAATGCTTCCCTCTGCAGAAACTGTTTCCTTGAGCCTGTCATAGGGAAAAACTGATTTGAGTTCATCAGCCCTCATGTACTTATTTAAAAAAACATGACATAATAGCCATTCTGTTCAAATACTTATAGACTTACTAACCAATAGGCATACTGTGTGTCAGTTTATCTGCACAATCATAATTCATGATTTTGTAAACAATCCATAACTTTTATGAATAAACATAAATCTGAATTCATCAAATTGTTCTGTAATTGACATTAGCAAAATGTCTTTATTTTATCTCTTTGGGATCCATGAGAGAAAAAAGACATGATTTTAAAGCTGTTCAATTTGATTTTATGCTAAAACTGGATTTTGTAAATTTGAAATAGCACAACATACTGACCAGATTTGATTTATGTCCCCAAACAAAATGACTGTAATAAAATGATAAAAAATATGAAATATAGTCACTTTGGCTAAAGCCCTCTTAACATGGGTTCTATGCTTTGCAATACTCTGAGTTTGAGCAACATCTTTGTCTTGAAACCCAACTTGATATCTCAAAAATTGGGGAATATTCAATTTTAATTTCAGTTCTACAAGGTCATTCTCAATATCAAACCCTTTATCTGCCATAACAGCATCACCCTCATTAATCTTTTCGTTCAATTGATCCAAAAACCCTGACCTCTCAAAAATTTGTTTGTCACTGATTGATCCCTCAAAGTGCTGTTAAACAGACATAATTCCACCTTCTGGATCAACACCAAAAAGAGACTTCATAGTATTATGAGATTTATTGTAACTATAGAAGCCATTGTGTTGCTGCAAAGATACATGTCTTGGACTTTTCAAATTTAGTTTTGAAAGTTTTGCTTCTTTGTTCTTATATTTTTTCTCTGCTCTTTCTTCTAAACATCTCTTTAAGGGAGAGGAGGTCAATATAGTTAAGTTGACTAGATTTTTTTCTCTATGGGTAGCCTTTGCTAATGGTCTGATTTCAAGAGGAGAAACGATCCTTTTGGATGTTGATGGCAGAGAGGCTGAGAGAGTGGAGCAGTTGGCAGGTGACAGGCTTGTGTCTTCTGTTGTTAGAGATGAAATAGAAGTTGGTGAAGGTGATGCGTTGTGCTTTTGGGGTTCATCTGTAAAAAAAGAGGTCAGGTATCTATCCTCTGGGATCCTGTCTCTATCTAGGGGAGGGATACCAGTAGCTTCAAACCCTGATAATATGTTGCTTGGTGTAAATGCTTTTGGAAAAGCCTAAGAGTATTAAGTAAAGAAATGGTGTTAATAGTCATCATGCTTGCTTCATTAGAGTGGGTTGTCATCCAGGTTTGTGCTGCCTGGATGAAAAAGGTTTTTAATGGACCAAACACTGTCTTATCCAATGGCTGTAGCCCATGGCACATTTTCTGAACTTGTAAGCTGATGATAAAAAATGGATAACTTAAATTTCTATAAAATCTAGCAAAGTACTTTCAACTACTAGCAGTCATGTCTATTGAAACAAATAGTCCACATTTCTATTTAGTATGCACCATCCAACTTGACCTTAAGGTGGTTATTATTTAAGATATTTATTTAGGAGGTATCAATAAGGCATGGTTTTCCTTTCTGATTAGGCAATATGGTCCGAACCAGTGTTGTTCTCTCTTTGCAATTGCAATATCTCAAAGAGGACTGGTGACCCTTCTCAACATAACCCTGGTGACCCTTCTCAACATAACCCTGGTGACCCTTCTCAACATAACCCTAGCCAAATAGATTTCAAGAAAGGAACAATCTTATCACAAACTTGACAAAAGTTGACCAGACCAGCCAGTGTTTCTCTACTGTTCCTAAACTGCTATTAAAAAATATCTCAAAGACGAATAGTAACTTGTTTTAACAATAATTTCAACCCAGATGGATTCCTAGAAAGGAATAATGGCCAGACCAGCCAGTATTGATCCACTGTGCCAAGGATTATTCAACTGATTATTACAGCCCATTTATTTTATTTTATTTTTTTATCTTGCTCATCTCTTTCACCTCCCTGTGGTGAGCAAGGGTAACATGGAGGTTTTCGTCATATGGGCTGGTTCACTTTTGTAAAAAAAAAAATGAAAGTAAAGATTCACAAGGAACTGAAATCTTACAAATATGATATTTTTATCACAAAGTACTGAAATTTTATGAATATGATCTTTCGATTCTATTTTGAAGAATTTTGAATTGTCACCTACTTTTATGAAATAAACCATAGACATGTTTTAGAATTTAATTCAACAAATAGCTTTTAAGGAGAAGTTTTTTTTCAAAGAGCAGAGTGAATTGCATGTTAGATATAGAAGTATCTCAGAATTTAATCTTTTTGAATTCTAGGTCATAAAGTGTATGACTCAAGACTTAAGCATCTCCCTATTTTTTTTAGTAATTTGTGTACCAGCCCAAAGAAAAAGACATTCATGGCAAAGAAAGAGACATTTGAATATGCTATTTAGCTTCTTTTTGTGAAAATTTTGCTCTTAGTTTGAATATTCAATCCAATATTTGAATTAGATTTTCATCTAAACAACAAAATAATAAAAAATGGAAACATAAACAAAAAGAAAAGAGAAAAAGATAGAAAAAAATATAGAGATCTCAATAAGATCAATAAAGAAATAGCATATTCATCCTTGTTCCCCAGATTTCAACAGAACCTGGGGCTGCAAAAAGAGGTGAGTTTTTCCGATTCTATTTGAAATACTAAAACCTGTTTTTCAGACATACTAAGCCATTAAATTAGTTATCTTTTTAATTATAAACCACTTGTACTGCATAATAGATATAGCTAAGTATAGTATTTTAAGTGAAAAGAAGGGCATTAACACTTTGACATTTTATATGTATGATTTATTTATGTGTCAATTAATTTCACCTCTTGGCATTCTCAAGACTTTGTTGGTTCATGAAATAATGCTCTTCTGAACGCTTCACTTTTAAAACAATAACAGATGTTTCAGGAGTGCCAGGTACCAGGAGTCTGGTTGGCCACCTAGATGCCAGAAACTTTTATTCACTCCTTCCCAAACAGGCTATCTAATAGCCACTTAGTGTGCAGCTTTTTGCTTTTAAATTCCTCTTTGGTGTTGATCTCCGGTTTTAATTCTTTGAGAAAAATGGCTTTGTATGTGCCAAGTTTTGATTTTTCTCAAACCTTCATGAGGACAGATTGTTTTCTTCTTTCAGTGATCCATTGCATTTCCCCATGTATACTTTAACAGGGCCTTCCCTTAGGATATGTTCTGTGAAGAGCGCTGTTGTATGACACTCTGTTTGTCCTACATAGCTCTGCGTACACAGTGGACTCTTAATTTGGTAGATCAGGTCGCTTCTCAGCATTTTGGGAATTCTAGGTTTTAGACTGGGCAGAACGATTTTCAGTTTTCTGGTGGTCATTATTATTCTTATTGGAATATTAAGTGATGGGGGTTTCTTTTTCTACACACAATTTCTTCAGCTGTGAACTATAATCATCTGAAACTCTCCCTCTGTAATTCATAAAGATTGGTATCACTGTGGCCTCCCGACTTGTCAATACAAAGTAATTTCTCTATGTTAAGATAAAGTGTTGATTGTTGAAAGTTTTCTGTTACTTGTTCAATTTGGTTTTTAGAATGTAAAAATGTATGTTTTCATCTGAAGGGTGGATTTTTCTGAAGTTTGATAGGTTTAATTTTCCTGTCTTATCTGTCCATAAGAAGCAGTTACTTTTGTCTTTACCTTGACTCTGTGATGGACCATGGCTGGATGTGTTAATAAGTGAATCAAGCAGTCTCATGAGAAAACAATTAACTCACTTAACTCAATCCAGGTACATAAATGAAAAGATAAACTTCTACATTCTAAAAACAAATTGCGCATTTTACAGAGTAATCAATTTTGAAAATAAGGTCTTTTATGTTTGTTTTTTTCCCCAGGATTCCAGTAAAAACTAAATCTAGGATTTTTTCGGGCAGGTATCGTCCCTGTGCAATTGGTGTGGGGGTTGACGAGATGAAAGAACAAATCTGGTGAGTTATAAAAGCACCAGTAGTTTTGTTGCTGAGTTTTTGTGTCTTCGGCATAAATCTCAAATGCATACACATAGCTGGAAGTAGACTCACACAGTTCATAAAGTTGTATTCCTCATTTCTTGAGATTGCCTTCATGTATACTTTGAATTTAAGTTTAACCTGCCAGACACACAGCTTTGTCAAGGGTGATATTTTTCATGGGTGTGTAGACAGCTTTGAGACAGGCTTGTAGGTGTTCATAAACCCCCTGATTTTATACAGGGGATCATGGTTATCCTGGCCTTGAGGAACGTAACCGCAATGGCACTATCATGAAGCATGGACATGATGGCAAGAATCAATCCTGAGCCATGATAAAGGGGGCAAATGCGGTCTTGATAAAATCTCTCACCTGTGGACCATTAGTCATACAGACAGAGTTTCTTAACTACTCCCATGTGAAGTGAGATGAGGAGGAATCCCTAAACCTCATGAAGAGTCACAGTCCTCCACTTTTCCACAATCTACATGTCCTTGAACCTGTCACAGGTTTTCAGTTAGGCAGCAAACCGGTTGGTCTCTACTTTGAGGAGTCTTAATAGATAGCAGGTGACAAAGAGCTGGTAACAGGACAGCGCCGTGTAGTCTGCTGTAGTGATCTGTACACCAGACGTCCCTTCACAGTCAAAGTGTTCAGGGTCATCCTCTAGGTCATGAATCCAACCCTCTCAGCTGAAAGGGTTCAGGAAGGGCCCGAAACCAGCGGCGTCTGTATCTATGTCACGATCTGCGTCTGCATCTTGCTGGTCGAACGCATCGAGTTCCGGGGATGGTTGGTCTGGCTCTGACTCGCTGTAGCAATGATTGGGTCAGGGTCTTGATATAGAGTCTGACTGACGGAGAAGTCTTTATTGGTCACCTTCTTCACTTTCATGTCCTAGTTGGACTTGAGCTGGATTTGCGTCCATTGCTCTTTTCTTTGAAGCTCTCATTCGTGTCCCTTTATAAGGCCTCTTTTCTTATGTATGCCCCAAAACCAATATAACTACAGGGATGGTCACTTTACCAAAAGTGGGTACCTGTCTTGCGTAAAGGGTGCTTTCTAATCAGATCCCTAGGATCCGATTTGCTGGCCGGCATAATTTGTTCAGTAGGGATTGATTACATTAATTGAATGACCGTTACACTCCTCCCCCTTTTAAAGAAGAGGATTCCTTTTTATTTTGGAGGATGAGGGTGTAACAGTCGGAATAACTGGTGACAAAACAATCTGAACTAGGAGAGGATAGTACAAATGTATTTAATAATTGTCTTTGTATGCATTGAATGATTTATACCAAATCATTCGTCACTCTTAGAGTTAAACGTTTTTGTTCTGTTGATGTTGTTGTTGCTGCCTGTATCTGTAGTGGTTGCTTTTGAATTGGCCCCCTGGTCTCCTGTTGAAGCCCTGAGAGCCTACTGTCCCAAAATAAGGTCTCCTATTTTTGAACTGTTGACCTTTCTTGGGTTTTTTAGCAATCATTTGATTGGTGATCATAGCTGCCTCAGCCTTTTCTTTTATTTTTTCCCCTAAGCTCTTACCAAATAGGCTGTCTTCTACAGGATATTCAGCCGTGCACAACATGCTGAATTCCGGTCTAACGTCTCCTTGGAAGTTTCTCCTTAAGATGTCAAGACTGTGGCTGATGTTAGTAGTTAGAGACAGAGCATCTGATGCAGTTTCTTTCGTTTTTTTGAAAAGATTCCTTAACTGTTTGTTTTTTTTTAGTTCATCTTCTTCTAGACCTTTGGTTTGAAGAAAAGGGGCTATTTCGCTGGATTTGCCAAGTTTTGTTAATTTCTCAAAAATTAATATACTGGCGACAATGCTCTTTGCAATGTCTTGTTTTATGTTTGGAGATTGCTGTCAAGAATTCTTTTGGGTTCTGGTACTGATGTCAATGTCAACGATTTCAATGTCTTGAAACCAACACAGATAATGCAATTCTTTACATCTGAAACTTTCCGTTCAGCTGCAAACAGCGTGCATTTGGGCGCATTTTGAAAAAGACAACATTTTTTTGTTTTACTCTCCTAAGAAAACTAACCGACCAAATTTCATGAATTATACATCAAACAAATTGTGAAAAGCTAGATTTTAATAAAAACTTAACGGCCAGAAGAAATCTCCATTGATTTTAAAATAATAAAAAAAAAACAACAAAGTGGACAATAATCAAAAGACACAAGGTATATCAAAATGGCTATGACCAAAAATTTACTGAAAACAACTTGTAAACAAAAAAAGTCTTCAATTCAAAAAGTCAAACTTGAACAGAGCATATTTAAAACTTATTGTATTTCAAAAGGACCAAGTTCTCAAAATTTCGATCAGCCAGGGTTGAGCGTTTTGGTGTGAACACCAACAAAATGTCTATGACCAAAAATTTACTGAAAACAACTTGTAAACAAAAAAAGTCTTCAATTCAAAAAGTCAAACTTGAACAGAGCATATTTAAAACTTATTGTATTTCAAAAGGACCAAGTTCTCAAAATTTCGATCAGCCAGGGTTGAGCGTTTTGGTGTGAACACCAACAAAATGTCTATGACCAAAAATTTACTGAAAACAACTTGTAAACAAAAAAAGTCTTCAATTCAAAAAGTCAAACTTGAACAGAGCATATTTAAAACTTATTGTATTTCAAAAGGACCAAGTTCTCAAAATTTCGATCAGCCAGGGTTGAGCGTTTTGGTGTGAACACCAACAAAATGTCTATGACCAAAAATTTACTGAAAACAACTTGTAAACAAAAAAAGTCTTCAATTCAAAAAGTCAAACTTGAACAGAGCATATTTAAAACTTATTGTATTTCAAAAGGACCAAGTTCTCAAAATTTCGATCAGCCAGGGTTGAGCGTTTTGGTGTGAACACCAAGCTGCCAATATTGAACAAGCGTTTAACAGGAGAGCTCAAGTGAAGATTTGAATTTAATTGTTTAAAAATGGTCTTAAGGACAGGTTCCTTATCAAGCACATGTAGGTTTGTTTTTCTAACAGTGGACAAGAAGTTTGAAATTTGGCATTTACTGGTTTTTGGAAAATCAAAGTAACTAGAGGTCCTTGCAACTCTTTTAGGAGAGTGTCTCTCCTCTGCCTCCTGAGCAGATATTCCTTGTGCCGCCTCCAAGAGCAGATATTCCTTGTACCTCCAAGAGCAGTGCCCTGGCTTGC